>JAWPHD010010930.1:0-88508 GCA_037043455.1 Cyrtodaria siliqua | reverse complement strand
TACGGTAAGGATTACGATTAGGAATACCGACTAAAACGGGGGTTTTCTCAACAGGCAATACTCATTGAATGCTCGGCCCAGTGTTTGTGCATCACTATATCACTAAAATCGACCGTCGTATAAAGCCCTAAATGTGCTAAAAATAACGTACATCACCATTCACCCAAACCCAACATTATTTAGAATTTACCAAACTAGTTGGCAAAGATGATATGATGAGATGGTTTACAGAGCAATATATCACTTTTACAAATGACCAGTTATTCGCCATGCTTTTATTTATAAGCCTCACCTAATAAAGTTGATAATCGCTTCATATTGGTCATATTTGCAACTGGTTTAATTAATTAAATATTGTTTGCATTCACTTGATACTTACCTTTGAAACAATATAGCGTTTAATCTCGAATATAGTTCATTTTTCAAGTAGGTGGGACTATTTACGCTCGGCTGCACACGCATAGAAAGTGGCTATTCCACTTCAAGGAGGTGAATGAACTGTACGCAATGCATACACGCTCTGCGCTTGCATCTTAGGGTTAACTGATAAATCTTGTTCTAGTGTGCATTCAAGGCGATAAGCGCACGCGCTGCATGATCATTCAGTTTTTCAAAACCCCACAGGGTTTGTGGGGTTTTGTTTTTAAAGTCCGATATTGAAATGAAAAGTTTTCAGTACTACCATAGTACCATAGGTTTAAATACATTTATTGCTGCAATATAATAAACAGATAGGAATATGTAAAGCAATTTATTTGCACTTCAAAAACTAAAGAATGCCGCGACTTAAAGGGGTTGAAAATGTGCAAAGAACATAAATGGAGGTGACCATCTTAGAACGATGATGTCACGCGCCTTTTTACCATATATGGCATATTGACAAAATATACTTTAAAGCACTGCAAATATACAGATGTTAAATGTATCAATTGTATGCTTATTTTTCATTTGCAGTGATTTTCTTTGCTTAAAAGGACATTTAATTTGTCAATATGTCATATATGGTAAAAAGGCGCGATGACGTCATCATTCCTAGATGGGGGGCGTCCGTGGCCGAGTGGTTAACGTCTCTGACTTAAAATCACTTGCCCCTCACCGCTGTAGGTTCGATCCCTCAGGGGCCTTGGAATCTTTATGTGAGGAAGCTATCCAGCTGGCTTGCGGAACGTCGGTGGTTCTACCCAGGTGCCCGCCCGTGCACGAAAATTGCCCGGAAGGGCACCTGGGGTCTTCCTCCACCAATGGAAGCTGGAAAGTCGCCATATGACCTTAGCTGTTGGTGCGACTATAAAATCCAATTCAATCAATTCATTCCTAGATGGCCGCCTCCATTTTATGTTTCTTTGAACATCTTCAAACAGCGAAAAATGCGAATTCATTATTGTATACATTATTTTCCCGTCGCTATAATAGTATCAGCAAAAATTCTAATGATAACAAACAGTTAAGGAGAAACCACTAGTCAGTGTCTTTTCATGCAGTGGAATACCCATTTTCTGACACACCGGATGCAAGCGCAGTGCGTGCATGAAGTGCGTACAGTTTGTTAGCCTCCTTGGAGCCACTTTCTATGCGTGCGCAGCCGAGCGTAAATAGTCCCACCTACTTGAAAAAATGAAGTATATTCGAGATTAAACGCTATATTGTTTCAAAGGAAAGTATCAAGTAAATGCAAAAATTATTGAATAAATTAAACCAATTTGCAAATATGACATGAAGCGAATGTCTTAAGGCTTAGAAATGAAGCATGGCGAGTAACTGGTCTTTTGCAAAAACTATATATTGCTCTGTAAACCATCTCATCATATCATGTATGCCAACTAGTTTAATAAATTCTAAAATAATGATGGTTGGCTATTTGGTTTAATGGTGGTGTACGTTCTTTTCAGCACATTTCAGGCTATACATGACAGTCGATTTTAGTAGTGGCAGACCACACATTTTTTCCTACAAATTCATGTAGTCAGTGTCAATAATAAATTTCATTGGCCTATATATAGTGAAGCGCAAACGCTTGGTCGAGTCTTGAAGGAGTATTTTCTGAAGAAAATAGTGGTGAAGTGGGGTGGGCAGTGGCGTTTAAACAGGGTACATGTATATCAGATGGCTATCGATGGTTAATCCAAGATACTTTATCTTGTTTGTTTGCTGTAGCCATGGAAAGTATATATATATATATAATTATATATAGCGATAATTGAATAAATCTTCCGCTTGTTGATGATGCATAGGATTCCGCTTTTGTATGGATTGAATTCCATGAGCCAGTCATGGTAGCAGCTTGACATAGCTCTGCATCATTTTCTGAGTCATTGACCCTATATAGCATTCTATCATCAAGGAAAGTAACCAATCCTTGATTTACTGTAAATTGCTTCTCTTTTTGTCTTTTCAGGTCCATCAGTGATATTTTCATTTCTTATAGCGTTCTTAGTGACTCTGTTGAACGGTCTATGTTTTGCTGAGTTTGCATCTAAGAACTCTAAAACCGGGGCACAGTACACATATATGTATGAAACTATTGGTGAAGCCATGGCCTTTATCGTTGGTTGGACGAGTATTCTAGGTAAACCGCTTCCACCACATCCCTCAGTAGATCGTATATGTTGCAAAATGGGTTCTATTGAAAATGAACAACATGTATTGTTAGAATGCCCTAAATATAACTACATTAGAAATATCTTGTTTAATTGCATTTCAAAGGAATGTTATGAGTTTGTACTCTGAGATAATAGTAGCAAATTTACTTGGCTATTAAGTAACGAGAATAGCAGTATTTGCAGAGCACTAGCCGAATTTATTTATAATGCATTCATAAGTAGAAATTTGATTAAGCTAAACGCATTATTAACTGATTTAACTAAATTTATCTAACTATCTGAGTGCATAAGCCTCATCCAACAAATGTATCATTATAATTAAGAAAGCATAATAAATAAAAGAGATTCATTTAAGGCATGCGCTGTTTTAATTTGCCGCTTGCCGCTCTATGTGAAATGATACACGTTTTGGTTAAGGGAATATTGTATTCAGGGGCTAATACTACAGTATAATTACTAAAAGTTATCACATGTAATGTTGTCTCCCCTTATCTATTGTACGCGACCGCACATCTTGCACTTAATGTGGGTAATAGAACTTAGCATTATTTTGTACTTTGTATGTTTATTTTTATTTGTTAATACCTATTTTTTCTTGCACTATAATAACAAGTGTATGTTACATTTATGTAGCTTTCTGAATAAACATTATCTTATCTTGTATGAAAAAATGGTTGTCCGAGACAGATGTGATTAGTAGATTTAAAATCTGTTTATTTTCAAAGTTAGAAACAAGGACATTAATTATTTCATTACTCAGTTGTTAGCTCTTCTGATCAGCCAGAAATTCAAGATGGTCGTCACAGCTAAAAATAGATTTTTAAAAAATAAGTTTGTAGCGACTACTTCTTGAAAACTATAAGTGATATTGATATGGGACTTTTTCTAAAATGATCAGCATGACATGATGTTGATCCTTGTGGAAAATTATTTTGATTCGACGTTAAACATGGCTGCCAGTGGCCATCTTTGGTTACATAGAGTTATATAGTAACAAGAGGTCAATGACCTTGAAGCTCTACTGATTGATTTTGATTTCAGGAAGTAATCGCTACAGACTTGTTTTTTGAAAATTTATTTTTAGCCGTGGCGGCCATCTTGAATTTCCGGCCGACCTGAAGTTTTGCTAGGATCAATTAGACATCAAGAGCAACATTCCTGTGAAGTTTCATGAAAATCCGTAAAGTAGTTTCAGAGGAGTAGTCGCTACAAGTTTTCATTATATAACTCTATGTAAACAAAGATGGCCACTGGCAGCCATGTTTAACGTCGAATCAAAATAATGTTTGACTCTGATAACCATCATGTCATGCTGATCATTTTACAAAAAGTCCCATATCAATATCACTTATAGTTTTCAAGATGTAGTCGCTACAAACTTCTTTTTTAAAAATCTATTTTTAGCTGTGGTGGCCATCTTGAATTTCTGGCCGATCTGAAATTTTGCTAGGATCAATTAGACATTAAGAGCAACATTCCTGTAAAGTGTCATGAAAATCCGCCAAGTAGTTTCAAAGGAGTAGTCGCTACAAGTTTTTACTATATAACTCTATGTAAACAAAGATGGCCGCTGGCAGCAATGTTTAACGTTGAATCAAAACAATTTTTGACAAGGACCAACATCATGTCATGCTGATCATTTTAGAAAAAGTCCCATATCAATATCACTTATAGTTTTCAAGAAGAAGTCGCTACAAACTTGTATTTTGTAAATTTATTTTTAGTCGTGGCGGCCATCTTGAATTTCCGGCCGACCTTAAATTTTGCTAGGATCAATTAGATATCAAAAGCAACATTCCTGTGAAGTTTCATGAAAATCCGTCAAGTAGTTTCAGAGAAGTAATCGCTACAAGTTTTCATTATATAATTCTATGTAAACAAAGATGGCCGCTGGCAGCCATGTTTAACGTTGAATCAAAACGATTTTTGACAAGGACCAACATCATGTCATGCTGATCATTTTAGAAAAAGTCCCATATCAATATCACTTACAGTTTTCAAGAAGTAGTCGCTACAAACTTCTTTTTTAAAAACCTATTTTTAGATTTGGTGGCCATCTTGGATTTCACATCAACATGAATTTTTGCTAGGATCAACTAGACTTCATGGGCAACATTTCTGTAAAGTTTCATGAAAATCCATTCAGTAGTTTCAGAGGAGTTGACGCTACAAAAAAAAGTTTACGGACAGACAGACGGACGCCGCACCACGGCATAAGCTCTGCTGATCTCTGATCAGTAGAGCTAAAAACTTGTAGCGACTACTCCTCAGAAACTACTTGACGGATGTTCATGAAACTTCACAGGAATGTTGCTCTTGAAGTCTAGTTGATCCTAGAAAAATTTCAGGTCGGCCGGAAATTCAAGATGGCCGCCACAGCTAAAAATAGATTTAAAATAAATAAGTTTGTAGCGACTACTTCTTGAAAACTATAAGTGATATTGATATGGGACTTTTTCTAAAATGATCAATATGACATGATGTTGATCCTTGTGGAATTTTTTTTTGATTCGACGTTAAACATGGCTGCCAGTGGCCATCTTTGGTTACATAGAGTTATATAGTAAAAACTTGTAGCGACTACTCCTCTGAAACTACTTGACAGATGTTCATGAAACTTCACAGGAATGTTGCTCTTAATGTCTAATTGATCCGAGCAAAATTTCAGGTCGGCCGGAAATTCAAGATGGCCACCACGGTTAAAAATAGATTTTCAAAAAACAAGTCTGTAGCGACTACATCCTGAAATCAAAATCAATCAGTAGAGCTTCAAGGTCATTGACCTCTTGTTATCTAGAGGCTCTACCTATATCTTTTTGTCCACTAATTGATATAAACTTTACTTAATTATAAAGAGGACTATGAAAAAGGTAAATGGCAATAATTTCACCCAATGTAATATGCGTTTTGCTGGGGAAAAACAGGATTGAAAAGATCGGATTTTTGATTGTATTCGTAATTGTTTTAGACAAGCCGATTGCGGAGACTTTCCGATCTTATTCGTTTACAATCGGAACTACCTCGTCTGATTAGCGAAGAGTTCCGATCGATTCGTTTGCTATCGGAACTGCGTCGAATAGTTTGTAATCGCATTGCGCATGTCCGAGAAAATCGTAAAAACTCGTAGTTCTCCGGCAGGAATAAATGGCTGGGCAGCATTTTATTCAAGATATTGTTTTGATCATAATTAATAATTTACAGAACTGGAATACGAACCATGTTTCTTCTTAGAATACTCATAAAATAGCTTTCTATACATATAAATGCAGTAATATTGAGTATTTAATATTTTACATTAAAAATCGCGTAGATATAGGTAGTGCCTCTTTAAGAAATAGAACATCATTTACGGTGAATTATCGTGTAATATATCACGGTTTGGAGTTCAATTGTAAACAATAATTTCACGAGCCCGAAGGACGAGTGAAATTATTGTTCACAATTGAACGACCGTGATATAGTACAAGATAATTCACTTTAAACAATGTTCTATTTCTATTCTAATACCCCTAAAATGTGAAAATAACGCACACATTTGAAATCTTTCGCATTGCTTTTATTACTCTACTAACGCTGCAAACGTTACAGTGATATATCCTTGAATATAACAAGATATTTATTTTAAACTAGGCTATATAGGGGGTGGGGGTATTAGAATGAATTACAATCATATTGTATGCATTTGGATTGTTCATTTTATCACTCACTACTCGCAGTAATTCACCAGAAGACCTGACCATGCAACATTTCTAAACTGCTCCATTGTATTGTGAAGTAGCAGATTAAAGTTCTTGAGTGTGGGGAGGAGGTTCAACCCCTAAGATTTAAAAAAGAGCAACACAAGAAAGGGGAAAAGGAATAGTTCTTGTAGGTTATTGTAGGCTATTTATAAATTTACAATTATCAAAACGGAAAAGTAATAATAAAGCTGACTTGTTATGTGTGTGTCTCTTAAGTACTATAACCTGATTTTAGATTTGAACCAAGTGTCTAGCTTGTTCGGTATTTGTATTATTTTATTCTATTTTAGGATATATCGCTGCCTTCTCTATGGGTTCACGAGGTTGGAGTGGCTACGTGGACTCCCTAATGAACCATGCCATTCAGAACTTCACTATCTCCCACATCGCCAACTGGACTTCGCGGGGGCCACCATTTCCAGAATACCCAGACTTCCCTGCAATATTCATCATCATCGTTGTTGTGGTTATATCATCAATCGGAGTCAATTTTTCTACGACGATTAATGCAATTATTGCTGGAATTTCAGGCGTCCTGCTTATTTTTATTACTATTTGTGGTTTGTTTTTCGGCAACACAAATAACTGGTTTAACGTGAAAGGAGGATTTTTCCCGTATGGGTTAAAGGGAGTGATTAAAGCGTCGTCTGCTTGTTATTACGCTTTTCAAGGATACGACGTTCTTGGTTTCTCTGCTGAAGAAACTGTTAATCCAAAAAAGACTATTCCACGTTCCATTGTGCTTGTTTTAGTGATAGTAACATGTCTATATTTGGGTGTCGCAATCTCTTTCACACTAATGGTACCATACACAGAGGTGAACACTAATGCACCATTTCCGGGCGCTTTTCAATACAATTCTGTGACATGGGCAAAATACATTGTGGCGATAGGTCCATTACTGGCGCTGTTAAATCTTTGCATGCTAGTAATGTACGCGGTCTCGAGGCTAGTTTACTCAATGTCATCTGATGGTCTCCTCTTCAAATTTCTGTCAAAAGTTAACAAACATACAAAAGTGCCTTTAGGACCAATCCTAGCATTTGGTCCAATAGTGACAATTTTGGTTCTGACTATAGACCTTTCAAATTTAATCGGCTTCATGGTGATATACTCTTTTATCCAGTACTCACTTTTTGCTGCTTATTTAATTGTTTTACGTTACGAATCAACAGACCAGATTTCTGGAAGAACTTCGTCAGCCATTCCTGTGCAAAAAGAAGAAATTGAATTAATTCCAGATGCTGCAAATCATTACTCAGACAACCAAACAGACGAAAAAGATGGGCTAACTTTAAACAAAATGGCAGGAAATGACGACGCAGATTTTATTCAAAGATCGGACTCTCAAAAAAGTTTGTCCACTATATCTAGGCCTGATTCTCACCAATCATACAGGAGATGTGCTCACGGCTGCATGGTAGAGACGTTCACTGTGAAGCGTTTAGTGCTAATTATCTACCTGTCGTCCTTCCTGCTGGCCGTGCAGCTTGTGTGCGGCAGTGATGATGTGATGGCTGGCAAGACCCTCGGCGTGTTTTGCGTCACTATGCTGTCAATACTGATCATAATTTCAACAGTTATGATATGGAAAAGGGAACAAAAGGGAGATGAGAAAGGTTTCTTGGTAAGTGTACATAACATTATTTCTCTTTTCTTTTAATAATAGCTCGAAAAAAGGGACAGATATATTGAAATACCGGTACCTTTTTAAAATATAACATATTGATGAATTTAAGCCTGCAGAGAAACCACAACTTAAATGGTTTGACAAACTTTAGGACTCGCACCACTATTATCTCCCTTGAATACTGTGCCCTACAGATGAAGGAGGTAGATAAAAAAAACAAGTTCGCTCTTCTGCATTTTACAGGATGCATTGATTTATCTTTACCAGGTTATAAATCTACAGCGTTTTAGGAAGAGATCACAGAAAAATGCATGTTGATACAAGATTTCTAGCTAATTCTGCCTCATTTTGCACATCATGGGTCTAATCACCACGGGGTTGTATTTTTGTCTAAATTTTGATAGGTGTCACGCAAACATGAAATTAAAAAAAGTTCAATCCGGTAAGTATTTGTTAAATGTGTTTTAAATTGCAGATATTGGATCAATGAAGAATTTAAGCATAAATACATGTTGCAAAATCTGTTTTATCTCTATGCCACGAACAAAAACATTACAATGGGACCCTATGGAAAATTAATTGTGGTGTGAGATGTTAAGGTTAATTATTTATTTCAGGTTCCATTGATGCCTTTTTTTCCAGTATGTTCGCTCTTCTTCAACCTGGTCTTGTTGATATCTGCTATGGACACAGGCTCCTTCATAGCTTCATCTGTCATGGCTTTAATTGGTGAGTAAAAATTTAGCAAGATTTTATCAATCATATCATCGATGTACATTATAATATTAATTTGGCAGCTTGTACCTGAAACTCTGATATTTACTTTGGAATATAATGAGGCTCAAAACATTTCCTGCCAGAGCAGTGTTGTTGGTTTGCTTGAGGCTTGCTCAGAGTGTGGCACTCAACTTTTCAAATAAAATATAATGGGATTTTACGTCCCGTTAAGATACAACTATCTACTACTGTTGAGGTCAGTGGTTAAAACTTCATCAAAGGGAGTGACTATTGACCCAAAGCAGTAAACTATTGTCAGAGACAATGTCAATGTCAATAGTTTACTGCTGAGGGTCAATAGTCATTCCCCAGGATGAATAGTTTTAACTGTTTACTGACACAGAAGTAGATAGTTGTTTTATTATATTGAATAGTATAAACTCCATTAGTTTGCTTACTTTTTGCTTACTTGTTTATATGCATGAAGTCACGTCATGGGAAAGCGTAACGTCTCTCTCAGACTATTGACCTGCAAAAAAAGTCTATTGACTGCAAAACCAGATTGAACCGGATAGGAAACATTCTAAAGTCGATTGTTCATACTAATGACTTACACTTGACTGCCTTTTAGGCAATGAAAACTACCTATTTAAAATGATATATAATAATAGGTTTTATTGCACCTCGCACAAAACTCCAGGCATGTCATTGCTTGAGTGCGGTCACATGGTGACCCTCTTTTTTCCTGTAGTGGGTCAGTAGATTTTATCGAGCGTCACTAAAACAATATGGACTAAAATTCCGATTCAAAATTTAAATCATTTACAAATAGTTCTTTAAGGCGTTAGTAAAAAACATAATAGTAAATTGATAATGTTTAAACTGTACCGGTCGTGACGTCAACGTCATGACGTCAAATTGCGCAAATGTTAACTGGGTTAAATATCTGTGTTTGCCTTAGAAAAGAAGCTCGATGCAATACATCAGTTACTGGGTTTGTTACTGGCCCCCTACAGAAATATTTGTGGTCAGTCAGATATATAGGGGGACTTGCATGGCTATAGGGGGTCGGTAACGAACCCAATAATTAATACTATTGGGACAGCATTTTGTATGGTTTCAGAACGATCCCGAGCAAAAGCTTTATAGTCGTTACAGTTTGATTTGCATGCATCCCACCGTCAGTAAGAATCAACACTTTCTCACAAGTTGAGCTCCCAGTGCGATTTGAACCCTTAGTGGTGAGAGGCGAGTAGGTTTACCACGCAAAGTCATTAACCCCTCGACCACAGAGGCGCTTTAAACTGAGTGAATCAAATATTTGATTTGATTTTGTTTGACTTATAAACACTATGAAATTGTCATGAGTGTTTCCTGTATGAATTATATGTATGATATGAACCATGATGTTCAGCAAACTATTCATCACCCGAGTTATATTATTAGTTATTTGGATTCTTGACAGAGGACATGGGCATACATTCCCTGCCTGGACTGCCTGGAAATTATATTACCATGTGACGTCGCTAAATGTTGATGTTCTAAACGTCGTCAAATTTGGCGGATTTTTTAACGATTTTTTTTTCGTTCATCACAACGTTGGTGTTTTATTATCTTTACAATGGCAAACAACACTACTTACTATTATACCATATGTTTAACCTAAATGGAAAGCGCAGAAGGGCGGTAAGAAAGAAACAGTCTACTGTTTCCTCACCGAATTGGCAGAGTAATCTCCGCCATTTTGTTTTTGTGTATTGAAGGTATGAGGCACCCATGGGGAAATTGTCAAATTTTCACGTCGCGAGTCATAGACATGGGCTCATGTCTATGGCGCATTGACCGATGAAACTCCGAGAATTTTCTTTGCAGTATGACAAAACTTATTTTTAAATAGCAAAGCCAAGAAATGTGGGATATATGAACGTAACATTTTTCAAACGAATTGTTGCTACTGGTAAATAAATCTCTACCGGATGTTGTTTATGGGAAGACTTCATACCTACAATTGTTACCCACCTGAACAATATTTCACAGTATTTTCAATTGCAGAATTTAAACATCTTCACAAATCGTTCTATAGGTGCAGTCATCTACTTGCTGATCGTTATATATGAAGTTGTCAAGAAGCCAGACGAAGTGATAGCATGTGATGTAACGGATAAGGAGAAGATAGGTTTACTGTCCGACGCTGCTGAAGATGATAGATATTCGGAGGAAGAAATAGTAATTGTTAAAGGACAAGTCCAAATAGAGCAAAATTAAAATAACCGGTTTGTGTCCGGCCTCATCCAACAGACGAGGCTTAGGGAAAGTGTCTAGCCTAAGAACACACTGACAAAACTTAGTGACGCTTGAACCCGGCCCCTCTGTGCTATCCACTTGGACATGCCAGCCCCACAGACCCTACGCATTATGTACACAGTTGAAGGAGACGGATATTGTTGAAAGACTAATTAGGGCTGAGCATGAGCACACTTCACAAGCTATTTTGTCCTCGTTTTCCATCTGACATCCAGAATTACCTAAGGGAGTGTTCTCTTGTAATGTTGTACTATCAAGTATCTATATGAATTAATGAAAAAGACACAACAGCGCTATTTGTAGTGAATTAGAAAATACTTTATCTGTCAATGACTACGTATTTGCCACCATCACAGTGGCATCAAACAACGTCTCTTGGAAATGGAATGGCAGACATGACAAGGATATATGTTGAGCATTTTGAGAATTTGTATCAACTTTATCAACTTGATAGTGAATACCTATTATTTGACATGTATGTAGAAGGAGCAGTAAAGGACACAACATGAATCGGGCAAACAAAGGATATACACTATTGCCTGCGAAAAAGTACATTTTCTATCCATCTATTGTAAACAAAACCTGACGAGAAGTGGTAAATAGCTAGTTTAGTTCACATTGAAAAATGTAGAACTTTCTTTCTAAAGCAAAATAGTTCAGCCTTTGCCATGGCAATCCATCATGTATGTCCATATTCCAGGTCTTCCACAACTAGACTTCATCATGAGAACGGCTGTTGTACACTTAATTTCATTATATGCATGCAACGTAGACTGATGTTAATGTCTGATAAGGTAATGGTTAGCTGTTAGGATTCAGTTAAAACTTCACATTTTTTACAGATTATTTTATACTTGTTTGTATCTCTTAAACAGTATTCGTTGACATTTTAATATGTGTCAGTTTTTTAACTGTTTAGACAAAATTATTTCCTTTTTTTTACAATAAATGTTCTAGATTATCATTAACATATACTTTAGAGAAAAGCAGCTACAAACTGTATTCATTAAAATTACTTTTATACCGTGGACAACGGGAATAAATGTTTTTTTCCTGTTCTGGCGGCCATCTTGGACGCCATCTTGAATTTCCCACTTGGCAGCATGATTCAATATGTCTATACCCTCGATTTGTTTTTTTTAGAGGGTCCCCTACAGGATTCCATAGAGAAATTTAGGGGACATATAAATGCACACGTAACTCCTATCAGCTACTAGATTAATTTGATATTTCACACATTTCATTCACGAGATTGCAATAATTGATACATAATTTGTTTGACAGAGGCTTCACTGTTCATGCTGTTAAGGATAATATATTACGTTATGTATACTCCATTTCATTGTTATTTATATTCAGTTTTATATTGGCTTGAGGGTTAATGTGCAGGTGTAATTCTTTTTCAGTTTAGTATTTTATGGAATGAAATTTTACTTAAATGCTCAATATGTAAAGGTTATAACATATTTTGAATTTGTTCAACTTTACAATTTGTATGTTATTTTGGGATTGATCATAGGTACATATTTTTGGGGACAGTGTTTACACTATTTCTATGCAATCATGTTTGTACACATATTTTAATATATTTATATACTGTTTCCATAAATATGAATAAATATTAATTCCCCCTCCCCATCCCCGCCCGTGTGGTTGCCGGGGTAGAATACAACCACTGCAAATCCAGTTAGAGGCAGAGGGTTAATAAAAAACCTTGTTCATTTTGTCATTTTTTTAAAATCTCATTCAAGGTCTTTATCATGACACCGCATATGCAAATGTGGAAACGTGGCTCCATCGTAAATGGAGTGTCTACAATAGAATTTAGCGTCTCCGTGGCCGAATGGTTACCGACGTTGCGTTGTAAACCTTTGCCTCTCACCGCTGCGGGTTCGAATCCCACTTGTGAGGAATGGCGGGAGATGTACAGTACTGGTTCTACTCAGGAAAAGTGGGTGGTCTGCCTCCACCACAAAAACAATCGACCGTCATATATAACCTTACAGGTGTTTAAAATGACGTAAAACATAATACAAACAAACAAACAAACTACAATAGAATTTGCAACAACTCTGCAGTTCTTCAGGTAAGAAGGTTCTAGGCCCATGCTCCATATTTTATCTAGATGTAAATAACACCATGATTGTTTGAATTCAGTTTCATATTCAAAATGTATATTCACTAAAATAGGATTTAATTATTATTAATGAAATAGTTTTCCAGAAAACTGGACGAATCCGCTAGTTCAAGTTCATGAAAATCAAATTCTTATACATATCTTTTTGTGATCGAAATACAATTTTATTTCAATTAGATGTACATTTTTAGAATTATAAACCCCACTTACATTAATATTTATGACTTAGTAGTAACAAACATCAACAGAGTCGTGGATTATTTGCAAACATGTTCGTAAACATACAATTAAAGCCAAAAGTAACATGAGGCTTAATTTAGTGACTATTTCATGTGAAACTGAAGCCATTCAGAGGTTGTTGTATTTGATTGATACCAATCACTCTTCCACATCTCCTCCAATCCCTTTACATGTTTAAAGGCTCCAGCGTAAATGGAGTTTCTACGATAGAATTTGCAGCAACTCTGCAGTTCAGGGTGAGAAGGTTCTAGGCCCATTTTCCATATTTTATCTCGATGTACATGGAAGATGAGCCTGGCATGTTCATGCCTGCTAGGCGCCATATAACCTTTTCATGTGTTGGTGCGCCTTAAAACCCCAATTCAATTCAATGTTTTACAATCACTAAATACAGTGTCTCCGTGGCCGAATATTTAAAGACGTTGTGTTGTAAACATTCACCTCTCACCGCTACGGGTTCGAATCCCACTGGGAGCTCGACTTGTAAATGCGGAAGTGTCAATTCATACGAATGGCGGGAGGTGTATAGTACTGGTTCTACCCAGGAAAAGTGGGTGGTCTGCCTCCACCACAAAAAATAGACCGTCATATATAACCTTACATGTGTTTAAAAAGACGTAAAACACCATATAAAGAAACAAACAATCACTGAATATTGATAATTCTGTGACACATTTCCGTGCTTTGTTAAACACGCAGGTAATTAAAAAACTCAGGTGTTTGGTAATTATATTTATTATCCATGAATATTATATTTTATTGCAGAATAAAATTAATAAAGCGTTTACTATGTACTTGCTCCTCTTTTGTGACCATGATTACAATGTTTTAACCCGGGGTATCTATAAGTCAGGCTCGTAAAACGAACAACTAATCTGTTTATGTTAAAATAGAAATTAATAAATAACAAACTACATTCGAGACCCTTTTTTAAAACCAAATTATGTAAAAATATTTGAAAGTATTTGTACGGAATAAATCTGATTGGTTCCTACCATTCTGCATGTGAGTTCTCAGATAGGTTGTAATTGAAACGATCTTAATAGAATCCAAGACCTATGTCTGCGAATTTTAAGTTTTCGGTATTTTTAATCAAGTAATTCAGGAACTTAGCTAAAGAAGTAGGTGTAATAAAGTATTATTTAATGCTATGCTACTGGTACATTTTCCCATACAAGTTTAATTGTTTAACAGTCGAAATAAAAGTGAAATATTGCTTTCTTTTAGTAGTTGTACTACGTTTAACCTGTGTTCACTAAACAAAAACATTATGTAAGAATTTCCGCTGGAATTGTTTGGCCGTTCTAGAGCATAATTAATGCTTACTATTTGTCAAAACATGCTTCCAGTTGACATTATTTAAAGCTGGCTTAATTGAGTGAGCGATGACCGGACGGATATGATGACGTCTAATAGACCATGCATGGGCTACTCAACTTTTCGGTACCAACTCCGCTGGCAAAATTTAAATGCTACCACCGTTTGGATATATCTTAGTAAAAAAGAGATAGCCATGATAGTTTTACTGACACGGTAGCTTAACACATTAGCTTAACGGTAGCTTAACACATTTTTGGGCAAAAACATGCAAATTTGAACAAAAATCGCTAAAAACTGCAATAATTTTTTAAATAGTATTATCATTGCAATATTAGGGACCTGAAGCTTCCGAAAGTTGTCTGTTAAATAATTATATTCATATGAATAAAAATAATATTTGAAATGAACAAAATATATACAGCTTGCCATTTTGGCGGGAAATCAGCAAAAAAAGCATACAAATTGCTAATTTTGGAATAATTATTTAAAAAAATATTGACACTTCCAATTAAACAAAATAGAAGTGTTTTCATTCCTGAGATATAGGTAAAATTCTAAAGGATCGGAGATTTGGAAAAACTGGGATATTTTGGGCAAAAGTTGGAACCAAATTCACTAAAAATAGGATTATTTTTAAAAATATAATTCTCATTACAATATAAGGAGATTGAAAGTTCTTAAAGTTATCTGTTATATATATGTTCATGAAAACAAATATTGGAATGAATAAGATATATAAATCTTGACATTTTTGGGGGAAATCAACACAAAATGAATTAATGTCGCTGATTTTTGGAATAGTTATGAAATTTTCAATTATGATTAAAATAATTGAACATAGAAGTCGTTATAATATTTCGTTAAATGTAAAGGTGTCAATAGCTACAGAAGAAACAGTCCTAAGATTTGAAAATGTCATTTCTTTTGGCCCAGAATATCGAAATTTAAACCAAAACCGCCAACAACTGGACTATTTTAAAAACAATTTTATTACAATATAAGGGAGTTGAATGTTCTTTAAACATTCTATTATATTAATGTACATTTGACACATATTTGGAATAAACAAAGTTTATGCATCTTGACATTTTTTAGAGAAAATTTACAAAAATAAAGCATAAAATAAAAGATTTTTGGATATGTATTTGTAACAAAAACTATTTTTCAAACATATAAATACGGATGTATTAAGGTACAGGCAAAAAGTTCCGAAGTAACTTTAAAACTGCAAATAAAATTTACGAAAATTTGAATATTTATTAAAAAATAATTTCTTTTGAAATGAAAGGGAGCTGAAGGTCTTTAACCTTTTCTTATTATGTTCATGTATATGAAAAAAATAAATGGGCGAACAAACAAAATAAAAATAGCTTAAAAAAGGATTGCTTGAATATCATTTATTTGTAATCTATAAATTGAAGACATTTTTAAACGATTTTGATAATTAAACTCAAACTCACAAATTGCATACGTAAATGCCATTGTAGTATTTCTTTCATTAAACTATTGCAAAAACAATTATGTAAGAAAAGCAGTATTCAAGGACGACAGTCAACCACAAACACACACAGAAACAAAGAACACATTTAAAGATGATTAAAATGACAAATAAGACATCACAAACACAAAAGGGTTGACAATAGCGCCTTGGAACGGTCAGTGGCAAAAAAGGCCGCTGGGGGTTTAAACCAGGTTCTAGAGTGCACACCAAAACCTCACACTTACCCTACTGTCAACCCAATAAGACGGGACAGTGTAAATAAAGAAATCCCCACCATGAACTATTCTCTAACCAACAAGACAGCATTAATAGGCAATATAAGTAAAACACAAAGATGCTCGTGTATATATAAATACAAAAAAACAATAGTATAGAAAGCCACAAAGAAGGTACTCAATGACTTGGCAGAAGCCAAAGCAACAAGAGAATAAACCATTGAGACAAGACTGCAGACAAACATCAAACGTCACCGTCCTTTGTTGTGTTGTTTAGGTCTAAAATTTGATTTCACCATTGTTAATGAAATCGTGCAGATAATGCTTAAGTTAACCCTAGTAAGTAACCTAGGATAGAACACATTACATTGCAAAAATAACTTCCTTGTAAATATGGGGTATTTTTTAGGCTCATTCATTATGTTTAGGGCCTTGAGAATAGAAAATATCAGTATTTGTAAGTTTTAAGTCGGACCCCTAGACCTCCACAAAAAACAAGATTTACTCCCTTTAAAAATAAAACAAAGGTCAAATATTTGGATTGAGGATAAAATCAGAATAAACCTCTTTATTTTCACTTACTGAATATCTCAACATGTCGAAAATAAGTAACTAATGACTGAATGTGAAAGTAGTTTATATCAATTTTTTTTTTTTAGTCTTTTAATTTGTGTAATTCATACGTCAGTGTAACTATCACGTTCACCGATCCAATTTGTAAACAAGTTTCAGAAACTTGGACGTTTTGTGACACGTACGAATGCATGATAATTTAGATCTAAATCGGTTTCCACGACACAAACATAATACTATGGGTACGAAATTACATACTGTATATTCTCTTTCATAATACCGAGCCCTAGGAGTAACCATCTAGTTAGTCTCATTTATTTGACGTCTTTGGCCCGTTTGGTAGCCTAATAAATTGGCTCCTACGCATTTTTTTTTTATTATTCTGACGTTCTATGTAACTGCATGCTCGCCAATACGAAAAATTTCAAAAGAGCATTAAACGTGTATTTTAACACACTAGCCCGTTTGGGTGCTTTTTAGCTCGACTATTCGAAGAATAAGAGAGCTTATGTAATCACACCGGCGTCGGCGTCCCACATCAAGGTTTGCGTGTAAGCTGTGTTAAAAGGTCTATTTCTTTACATTTCTTATCCTAGAACAACCAAATTTGGCCATGGGCTTCCTTATAACATTATCTTAAGGACTGCATAAGCAATGTTGGTCCCTGTAAGCTCCTAAGCTGTGTTTACAGGTCTATCTTGTCCTAGCTCAACTAAATTTGGGAATTGGTTTCGTTATAGTATGTTGTAAAGGGTTGCGTAAGTAATTGTGACTTCTGCAAATTTTGGGCTCCCATGGAACCCAAATTGGGATGGCCCATTAAATGTGCAATAAAGGTTTGCATGTAAGCTGTTGTATACAGTATATCTATAATTTTAGTTTGGGATTTCTTATAGCATTATGCATTTTATTCTACTTCACCCATAGTGGGGCATCCCTCCTCCCCACCCAACCACCAACCCACATCCCTTTTTTTTTTCTTTCATATTCCTGTGTTACACATATAGCTATGTTGCCAACCCCACCCCACCCACCCCCACACATTCCCCCGCCCTCCCCCTACTTTTTTTTTTTGCATATTTCTGTGTTGTTTTGGTAAATTCTTACTCTCTTACACATATAGCTATGTTGCCACCCCCTCCCCCACAACCCAATACAGATAGCTATGTTGCCCGCATTCCCCACCCTCCCCACCCCCCACTCGATATTCTTTATATATTTTTTTTACATATTTCTGTGTTGTTTTGGTAAATTCTTACACATATAGCTATGTTGCCCGCCGCCCGCCCCATACCCCCCACCCCCCACTCCCGACTTGAAAGTCAATTTTTTTTTTACATATCTCTGTGTTGTTTTGTTTTAGCAGTTGATCACCCCACCCACCCCCCAACCATCCCACCACCCCATCATCACCACCACCCGAATGTTGTTTTTTTGTGTTTTTTACATGTCTGTGTTGTTTTGTTTTATCAAATCTATACTTATATCAATGATGTGCCCCCGCCCTGTCCCCCATTGGTTTATGGGCTCCCCACACATGGAGGACGGGGTGAGGGAAATTGTTTTTATTTTATCTTCCATTATTTGGATATTAAAATTTTAATTTGAACTCAGTCATTTACAAATAAACAATATAGATTAAATTCAGATACACAGATGAAATATCAATAATAAAAAAAACTGAAATGAGGCCACAATAAAAATTCGCCAGATATCCACTCCCTCCCCGAGTTGCCTTTTGACCACACATTTCTTTAAAATGACAGCAATTTTGGACTAAAACTGATAAAAAAAAAAAAATCACACCCTGCCCCAAATTTTACTATAATAATGAGATTCTAACAATAATTTTATATCAGCCCAAGTTTCTATACCCGCCCCACAACCCCACCCCACATTGTTTTAGCCTTGTTTTCTGATGGTATATACTGGCTATATAATTCATTATTCTCTGAAAAATCAAATGGTCGAGCTGCGCTGTTCTCCGACAGCTCTTGTTTTACATTCGGACGTTTATAGATGCACCCTAGACATCGAAGACGTGTATTTTTTGCACTACCATCTCGCTAGATGTAAAAGTAAAAAGTATAAAATTAAAAACTTAAATTTAATAATAAAATTTCATTTTGGGTTTTATTTAATAAATTATTGAATAAATGAGTAATAAAAACAGGTCAAATAGCTCCTTGGCTTAATCAGAAGGAGTCTAAAACACTGCCCAATCATCGGCAGAAAAACATCATATCTGGCACTCGTAAGACAGTTCAATAATCATACACCGATGACACTGAACACGTTGAACAAGTGCAGAGATAAGCAGCACACTTCATTGCTGGGAACTAAAAATCCTGACTTGAGGGATGCGTTTCCAGGACGCAAGAGCAGCTCGAAATTCCAAGCCTGCAAAAAAGACGCAAGATGAATTTGACTGATATTCCTCAATTAAAGGGCTAGGTTCAACCATGCCATGACATTTTGACACCAGTCCGAGTTAAGTGAAATATAAAAGCTAGACAATACAGTGATTTTGAGAGTAAAAACATTATATTGTCATAGGAAGCAAGTTATTATTAATCCTTAACCCACTACATATATATAATGGACTGTTTTTTCTTTGCATTAAAACCATTCCATTTATGTGACAAAGGTGTGTTTTGGGGAAAATGACTGATCAGACATTGTAAACCCTGATCAGCCTACGAATTACTCGCATGTTGATCTGGGTTTACAATGGACGCAAAGGCTATTATAGTCATGCTTAGCGGGTTAAGGATAAATAATAATTGCTCCCTGTATAGTGGTACTGAGAATGTATGCAGTGCTTATCTGAATAAATACATTGCAGGAGCATTGAATCACATCATCAAAGGGAAGTCAAAAGAGATGATTGCTAACATTGTTTATTGTCTTAAAGCTCCCCACTGTCTTTAGAGGCACACAAAACTGTCCTCTAGTTTGTTCCATTCAACTGTCTTTGGAAAGAGGGAGTTTTTAAAGTGTTGAGTTTTACATTAATGGAAGGTGTTAAAACATTAGCTGTTATTTGTTGCTTGGCTTTCTGTAACAAGAAATCAAACATGACCTCTAAAAGATTGTGTTTGAAAAACCTAGGATGTGACCCCCTGCGACCTGTTTATAGAGAGGCTAGCATGCTAAACACTTAGTGCATAAAATGCATGTCTGCAAACGGTGAGACGATTTTTGATATGCAACGTCCTCCGACGTGCATACGCGTTTGACTTTTTTATGTATGGACTTAGCGTAAATTTAAACTGATACACTGAAATTTATAAGTGTACAACTTACTTAAAGTGAAGAATTTCACAATTAAAATGTTAATCCAAAAGACATTTTGATATGAATACATTAGTTTAAATCTAGGTACTATGCATTGTTTGAACGTGTCTTGTGCAGTGATGTCATACAAGAAACGTTCATGCACATATTTTCAAATAAATGAGACAAGCTAACCACTTGAGCACCACAGCTACTTTGCTGTTTCATAGCACCATTTACACTGTACTAAACACACACAAAATCTATTATGAGAGCTTGTGGAGGATGACAAGCAAAAAGGTATCAAAGTCACAGATAACTGGACAGGTGAACGGTTCAACATGTAAATAATGTGGATAGAAGTATTACATTTTTATATAGATTTAAAACATTCTTATGTAGATTTTCCTGTTTTTCTTCAGGGTTGTTGTAGGAAGAAATAGTGTCGATATGCCGTAAAACACCATTCATTCATTAGGAAGAAATAGTGATTGTTTTATGAAGTCATGTAATTAACTCATAAATGAGAGACTCGACAGAAAAAAGAAACTCATGACTTACCTGGGAAAGCTGTTGGGTGCAGTTGGTCGACGCATGACCAGGACAAAACCGGTAGGTGTTGAAGACACGAGTACACATCTGAAGCGATGCCTGACGCTGAAGAGGTTGACGTTCATTGGCGTCGGCAAGACTGTGGGCGTTGGCATTTACGTCCTTATTGGTGTTGCTACAAAAGAGATGGCAGGTATGTGATACAGATTTACCGTATACCCCTATAAATGCTTCCTGGGGTGAAGCATTTTACTAAAAACAAGTTTTACTTTAAACAAAATGTAAAAACTGCTAGTAAGCATGCTGTACATTAAAAAAAAGTCATATTGTACCTCTAGAATGCTTAAAGTTGGTGTTGGACTATTTGTATTGACTCCTAATGTAGCACTGATAGGTCATTTTCTTTAGAAAATAGTGGGGAAGTGGGGTGGGCAGGCGCGTTTAAACAGGGTATATGGTATATCAGACGGCTATCAATGGTTAATCCAAGAGATTTTTCCTTGTTTGTTTGTTGTAGTGTTTAGCCATGGAAAGTATATATATATATATATATATATATCGTGATAATTAATAAATCAGATTGTTGATGACGCATACTACATGAGCCAGTCATGGTAGCAGCTTGACGTAGCTCAGCATAATTTTCTGAGTCATTGACCCTATATATCATCTACAGAAAGTATCGAATCCTTGATTTAATGTAAATTGCTTCTCTCTGTCTTTTCAGGTCCATCAGTGATATTTGCATTTCTTATAGCGTTCTTAGTGACTCTGTTGAACGGTCTATGTTTTGCTGAGTTTGCATCCAAGAACTCGAAAACAGGGGCACAGTACACATATATGTATGAAACTATTGGTGAAGCCATGGCCTTTATCGTTGGTTGGACCAGTACTCTTGGTAAACCTTTTCCACATCCCTCAGTAGATCATATATGTTGCAACATGGGTTCTATTGAAGATGAACAACATGTATTTTTAGAATGCCCTAAATATAACTACATTAGAAATATTTTGTTTAATTGCATTTCAAAGGAATGTTATAATTTTGTACTCCTAATAGTAGCAAATTTACTTGGCTATTAAGTAACGAAATTAGCACTATTTACAGAGCACTAGCCGAATTTATAATACATTTATAACTAGAAACGTGTGATTAAGCTAAACGCATTATTAAACTGATTTAACCAAATTTATCTAACTGAGTGCATAAGCCTCATCCAACAAATGTATCATTATAAGTAAGAAAACATAATAAATCAAAGAGATTCATTTAAGGCATGCGCTGTTTTAATTTGCCGCTTGCCGCTACATGTGAAATGGTACACGTTTTGGTTAAGGGAATATTGTATTCAGGGGCTAATACAACAGTATAATTACTAAAAGTTATCACATGTAATGTTGTCTCCCCTTATCTATTGTATGCGACCGTACATCTTGCATTTATTGGGGGTAATATAACTTAGCATTATTTTGTACTTTGTATTTTATTTGTATTTGTTGATACCTATTTTTTCTTGCACTATAATAACAATTGTATGATACACGTTTTGGTTATTCAGGGGCTAATACTTACAACAGTATACTTACTAAAAGTTATCACATATTGTCTCCCCTTATCTACTGTATGCGGTCGTACATCTTGCACTTATTGTGGGTGATAGAACTTAGCATTAATTATTTTGTACTTAATATGTTTATTTGCATTTGTTAATACCTATTTTTTCTTGCACTATAATACAATTGTATGTTACATTTATATAGATTTCTCAATAAACATTATCTTATCTTTTATGAAAAAATGGTTGTCCGAGACAGATGTGATTAGTAGATATTTTTCTTAGTTAGAAACAAGGACATTAATTATTTCATTACTCAGTTGTTTTCTATTTCGTTGAAGTATGATCATATTATATGCATTTGGACTTTTAATTTTATCACTCACTACTTACAGTAATTCACCAGAAGACCTGACCATGCAACATTTCTAAACTGCTCCATTGTATTGTGAAGTAGCAGAATCTTGAGTGTGGGGAGGAGGTTCAACCCCTGAGATTAAAAAAAAAAAGCAACACAAAAAAGGGGAAAAGGAATAGTTCTTGTAGGTTATGTATAAAACTATAATTATCAAAACGGAAAAGTAATAATAAAGATTTGAAAAAAAAGCTAAATTGTGTGTGTCTCTTTAGTACTATAACCTGATTTTAGATTTGAACCAAGTATGTAGCTTGTTCGGTATTTTGTTATTTTATTCTATTTTAGGATATACCGCTGCCTTCTCTATGGGTTCACGAGGTTGGAGTGGCTACGTGGACTCCCTGATGAACCATGCCATTCAGAACTTCACCGTCTCCCACATCGCCAACTGGACGTTGCGGGGGCCACCATTTCCAGAATACCCAGACTTCCCTGCAATATTCATCATCATCGTTGTTATGGTTGTATCATCAATCGGAGTCAATTTTTCTACGACGATTAATGCAATTCTTGCCGGAATTTCAGGTGTCCTGCTTATTTTCATTACCATTTGTGGTTTGTTTTTCGGCAACACAAATAACTGGTTAAACGTGAAAGGAGGATTTTTCCCGTATGGGTTAAAGGGAGTGATTAAAGCATCGTCTGCTTGTTATTACGCTTTTCAAGGATACGAAATTCTTGGTTTCTCTGCTGAAGAAACAGTTAATCCAAAAAAGACTATTCCACGTTCCATTGTGCTTGTTTTAGTGATAGTAACATGTTTATATTTGGGCGTCGCAATCTCTTTCACACTAATGGTACCATACACAGAGGTGAACACTAACGCACCTTTCCCGGGCGCTTTTCAATACAATTCTGTCACATGGGCAAAATACATTGTGGCGATAGGTCCATTACTGGCGCTGTCAAATCTTTGCATGCTAGAAATGTACACGGTCTCGAGGCTAGTTTACTCAATGTCATCTGATGGTCTCCTCTTCAAATTTCTGTCAAAAGTTAATAAACGTACAAAAGTGCCTTTGGGACCAATCCTAGCATTTGGTCCAATAGTGACAATTTTGGTTCTGACTATAGACCTTTCAAATTTAATCAGCTTTATGGTGATATACTCTTTTATCCAGTACTCAATTTTTGCTGCTTATTTAATTGTTTTACGTTACGAATCAACAGACCAGAGGTCTGGAAGAACTTCGTCAGCCATTCCTGCGCAAAAAGAAGAAATTGAATTAATTCCAAATGCTGCAAATCATTACTCAGACAACCAAACAGACGAAGAAGATGGGCTAAATTTAAACAAAATGGCAGAAAATGATGACTCAGATTTTGTTCAAGGATCAAACTCCCAAAAAATTTCGTCCACTATATCTAAGCCTGATTCTCACCAATCATACAGGAGATGTGCTCACGGCTGCATGGTAGAGACGTTCACTGTGAAGCGTTTAGTTCTAATTATCTACCTGTCGTCCTTCCTGCTGGCCGTGCAGCTTGTGTGCGGCGGCGATGATGTGATGTCGGGCAAGACCCTCGCCGTGTTCTGCGTCACTGTGCTGTCAATACTGATCATAATTTCAACAGTTATGATATGGAAAAGAGAACAACAGGGAGATAAGAAAGGTTTCTTGGTAAGTGTACATAGCATTATTTCTCTTTCCTTTTAATAATAGCTTGAAAAAATGGACAGATATATTGAAATACCGGTACCTTTTTAAAATATAACATACTGATGGATTTAGGTCTGCAGAGAAACCACAACTTAAATACTTTGACAAACAGTAGGTTAATTATTTATTTCAGGTTCCATTGATGCCTTTTTTCCCGGTATGTTCTCTCTTCTTCAACTTGGTCCTGTTGATATCTGCTATTGATAAAGGCTCATTCATAGCTTCATCTGTCATGGCTTTAATTGGTGAGTGAAGATTTAGCAAGATTTTATCAATCATATCATCGATGTACATTATAATATTAATTTGGCAGCCTATTTACTTTGGAATAGCCTAAGAATGAGGCTCAATTAAGACATCATATTAGGTTTTATTGCACCTCACACAAAATTCTAGGCCTCCCATTGGTTGAGCTAGGCCTCCCATTGGTTGAGTGCGGTGGTGACCCTCTATTTTTCTATAGTGGGTCAGTAGATTTCATATAGGGTTATTTGCAAATAGTTTTTAAGGCGTTAGTAACAAACATAATGAGTACATTAATAATGTTTTTAAACTGTACCTGTCGGTTATTGCCCCGCCCCGATAAATCTTACTGACCCCACATATTTCTGTAGGGTCAGTTACACACCCAATAACTAATAGTATTGGGACAGCATCTTGTATGGTTTCCGAACTATCCCGAGCAACGCCTTATAGTCGTTACAGTTTGATTTGCATGCATTTAATGACTATCTTTTATATTATTAGTATTGTGTCAATGGTTAAAGGGAGGTAAGCACATTCTAAAAAAATAAAATATATGTTACTATAATATGCACCTTTAATTTGCCTCCCCAATGATACTGTGACATTGAACAATAGCTAATCAATCTCTCCCAATTGATAATGTGTCAAATAAACTGTAAACTGTTGTGTGAAAATTACCATTCTGACAACTGTCATTCCCCACTCCTCCCACCCCTTTTATTACAACCTTTATTAACATTATTGCTTTTTTAACCTGTATTATATAATACATCCATACACAAATTGAATCAAATAAGAAAAAGGAAAATACTAGATTAAAGTAGAGTGTGTTTTGCTGTTTAATAACCTATTGTTTATAGATTGTATCTGCTACTATGAATATGTTTAATTCAATGAATTAAGGAATTCAGTGATTAGAGTAACTCTCCCAACAATTATACTTAATATATGCTATTTAATAATACTGGTACGCATTGTACTGCCTGCATCTTTGAGCCTCATTATATATATACTATATTCATGACCTCATACTGTAATGAACCGAGTGAATATTTGTTTGTTTGTTGGGTGTTTAACGTCATGTTTCAGCACATTGTAGGCTATGTATGATGGTTCGATTTTTTGTGGTGGAGGCAGACCACCCACTTATTCCTGGGTAGAACCGGTACTGTACACCTCCCACCATCAGTAAGAATCGACACTTTCTCACTTACAAGTTGACCTCCCAGTGCGATTTTAACCCACAGTGGTGAGAGGCGAGTAGGTTTACAACGCAAAGTTATTAACCCCTCGACCACAGAGGTGCTTTAAACTGAGTGAATCAAATATTTGATTTGATTTCATTTGGCTTATAAATACTATGAAAATGTCATGAGTGTGTCCTGTATGAATTGTAATATGTATGATATGAACCATGATGAATTCGCATGCTCAGCAAACTATTCATCATCCTAGTTATATTATTAGTTATTTGGATTCTTGACAGGGGACATGGGCTTACATTCCCTGCCTGGAAATTATATTAACATGCAATGTCGCTAAATGTTTATTTTCTAAAGGTCTCACACCTCAATTAATTTTCCCTTAGGGTTACTGTACAGCTTTTCCAGGGCAGCAGACATTGGTGTTGGTTTAATATCTTCAGTATAGCCAAGACCAGTAATTTAAAACAATAAAATCCATAAGTTAGTCAGGTTGGGGTTTTTTCTCACTCATGTTTAAAATACAAAATTCATACACTTTCTAGCTGCCGTGAGCTTTCAGGGGAGATAATAGAGGTGTGAGACCTGAACATCGTCAAATTTGGCGAATTTTTTAAAGATTTTTTTTTCCGTTCATCACAACGTTGGTGTTGTATTATCTTTACAATGGCAAACAACACTACTTACTATTATACCAGATGTTTACCCTAAATGGAAAGCACAGAAAAGCGGTAAGAAAGAAACAGTCCACACCGAATTGGCAGAGTAATCACCACCACTGTTTTTTTGTATTGAAGGTATGAGGCACCCATCGTCAAATTTCCACGTCGCGAGTCATAGACATGGGCTATGGCGCATTGACTAATGCAACTCCGAGAATTTTCTTTGCAGTATGACAAAACATTTTTAAATAGCAAAGCCAAGAAATGTGGGATATATGAACATAACATTTTTCAAAGGAATTGTTTCTACTGGTAAATAAATCTCTACCTGATGTTGTTTATGGGAAGACTTCATACCTACAATTGTTACCCATCAAAGAATATTTTCAATGGCAGAATTTAAATATCTTCACAAATTGTTCTATAGGTGCAGTCATCTACTTGCTGATTGTAATATATGAAGTTGTCAAGAAGCCAGACCAAGTGATAGCACGTGATGTGGCGGATAAGGAGAAGATAGGTTTACTGTCCGACGCTGCTGAAGACGATAGATATTCGGAGGAAGAACTAGTAATTGTTAAAGGACAAGTCCAAATAGAGCAAAATTAAAATAACTATCTTCAACTAAAATAAATTACTTTTCTCTGATTTTAAATGTGTTACTTATTAAAGGGACACACTGCAATCTTGAAGAAGGATCAAGCATCAAAAGTATCACCTCAATTTTATTAATTCAGTATCATTTTGACTAAATCTGCTTGCATATAATTTATAAATAATAGTTAAATACTATTTGAAGTTTTCAATGTTTCTTCGTTATTCCACCTTAGCTTTAGATATATTATTTGTGCAATGCATATAATTAATATGCAAAAAACAATTTGAGTTTCAACATTTCAAATAATTATTGACACTGATTGCAAACATGTTATGTAGAAAAACATAAAGATTTAAATTGCCTTGTGTCGCTTTAATAACCCTATTTTAAACTTGTCGCCTTTGGCTGGGATCTCATTAAATCTGTGCTTGACAATTGGCATCATTGTTAGAATGCGTTATACTCATTCTTGTAGCATGTCATTCTTGTAGCATGGTCACTGAAATTTCCTTAGTATTTGCAAATGTGTAAATCGTTTAATTGAAAATAACACCTATCACAATAAATGGTGTACTCTAAATACCAGTTATCGGAATTTAGATAATGGCAAACAGATGAAATACACATGCTACAAAACAAATGGAGTATGGTCTACGCCCATCTCATGGTCTACGCCCATCTCGATGAGACCAGACCGTCTAAAACATATTTATTGAAAGTAAGCAAATGCCAGAATGTATATTTAACCTGTTTTGGTGCAAACTGTAACACCTTGGTAAATATATACTGCATGGTCCAGCGTGATAAAGCTACTACCAGGTTACTTGTATATACTGCATCGTCCAGCGTGATAAAGCTACTACCAGGTTACTTGTATATACTGCATGGTCCAGCGTGATAAAGCTACTACCAGGTTACTTGTATATACTGCATCGTCCAGCGTGATAAAGCTACTACCAGGTTACTTGTATATACTGCATCGTCCAGCGTGATAAAGCTACTACCAGGTTACTTGTATATACTGCATGGTCCAGCGTGATAAAGCTACTACCAGGTTACTTGTATATACTGCATGTCCAGCGTGATAAAGCTACTACCAGGTTACTTGTATATACTGCATCGTCCAGCGTGATAAAGCTACTACCAGGTTACTTGTATATACTGCATCGTCCAGCGTGATAAAGCTACTACCAGGTTACTTGTATATACTGCATCGTCCAGCGTGATAAAGCTACTACCAGGTTACTTGTATATACTGCATCGTCCAGCGTGATAAAGCTACTACCAGGTTACTTGTATATACTGCATGTCCAGCGTGATAAAGCTACTACCAGGTTACTTGTATATACTGCATCGTCCAGCGTGATAAAGCTACTACCAGGTTACTTGTATATACTGCATCGTCCAGCGTGATAAAGCTACTACCAGGTTACTTGTATATACTGCATGGTCCAGCGTGATAAAGCTACTACCAGGTTACTTGTATATACTGCATGTCCAGCATGATAAAGCTACTACCAGGTTACTTGTATATACTGCATCGTCCATCGTGATAAAGCTACTACCAGGTTACTTGTATATACTGCATCGTCCAGCGTGATAAAGCTACTACCAGGTTACTTGTATATACTGCATGTCCAGCGTGATAAAGCTACTACCAGGTTACTTGTATATACTGCATCGTCCAGCGTGATAAAGCTACTACCAGGTTACTTGTATATACTGCATGTCCAGCGTGATAAAGCTACTACCAGGTTACTTGTATATACTGCATCGTCCAGCGTGATAAAGCTACTACCAGGTTACTTGTATATACTGCATCGTCCAGCGTGATAAAGCTACTACCAGGTTACTTGTATATACTGCATCGTCCAGCGTGATAAAGCTACTACCAGGTTACTTGTATATACTGCATCGTCCAGCGTGATAAAGCTACTACCAGGTTACTTGTATATACTGCATGTCCAGCGTGATAAAGCTACTACCAGGTTACTTGTATATACTGCATGTCCAGCGTGATAAAGCTACTACCAGGTTACTTGTATATACTGCATCGTCCAGCGTGTTAAAGCTACTACCAGGTTACTTGTATATACTGCATGTCCAGCGTGATAAAGCTACTACCAGGTTACTTGTATATACTGCATGTCCAGCGTGTTAAAGCTACTACCAGGTTACTTGTATATACTGCATCGTCCAGCGTGATAAAGCTACTACCAGGTTACTTGTATATACTGCATGTCCAGCGTGATAAAGCTACTACCAGGTTACTTGTATATACTGCATCGTCCAGCGTGATAAAGCTACTACCAGGTTACTTGTATATACTGCATGTCCAGCGTGATAAAGCTACTACCAGGTTACTTGTATATACTGCATCGTCCAGCGTGATAAAGCTACTACCAGGTTACTTGTATATACTGCATGTCCAGCGTGATAAAGCTACTACCAGGTTACTTGTATATACTGCATCGTCCAGCGTGATAAAGCTACTACCAGGTTACTTGTATATACTGCATCGTCCAGCGTGATAAAGCTACTACCAGGTTACTTGTATATACTGCATGTCCAGCGTGATAAAGCTACTACCAGGTTACTTGTATATACTGCATCGTCCAGCGTGATAAAGCTACTACCAGGTTACTTGTATATACTGCATCGTCCAGCGTGATAAAGCTACTACCAGGTTACTTGTATATACTGCATGTCCAGCGTGATAAAGCTACTACCAGGTTACTTGTATATACTGCATCGTCCAGCGTGATAAAGCTACTACCAGGTTACTTGTATATACTGCATGTCCAGCGTGATAAAGCTACTACCAGGTTACTTGTATATACTGCATCGTCCAGCGTGATAAAGCTACTACCAGGTTACTTGTATATACTGCATCGTCCAGCGTGATAAAGCTACTACCAGGTTACTTGTATATACTGCATGTCCAGCATGATAAAGCTACTACCAGGTTACTTGTATATACTGCATCGTCCAGCGTGATAAAGCTACTACCAGGTTACTTGTATATACTGCATCGTCCAGCGTGATAAAGCTACTACCAGGTTACTTGTATATACTGCATCGTCCAGCGTGATAAAGCTACTACCAGGTTACTTGTATATACTGCATCGTCCAGCGTGATAAAGCTACTACCAGGTTACTTGTATATACTGCATGGTCCAGCGTGATAAAGCTACTACCAGGTTACTTGTATATACTGCATCGTCCAGCGTGATAAAGCTACTACCAGGTTACTTGTATATACTGCATGTCCAGCGTGATAAAGCTACTACCAGGTTACTTGTATATACTGCATCGTCCAGCGTGATAAAGCTACTACCAGGTTACTTGTATATACTGCATCGTCCAGCGTGATAAAGCTACTACCAGGTTACTTGTATATACTGCATCGTCCAGCGTGATAAAGCTACTACCAGGTTACTTGTATATACTGCATGTCCAGCGTGATAAAGCTACTACCAGGTTACTTGTATATACTGCATCGTCCAGCGTGATAAAGCTACTACCAGGTTACTTGTATATACTGCATGTCCAGCGTGATAAAGCTACTACCAGGTTACTTGTATATACTGCATGTCCAGCGTGATAAAGCTACTACCAGGTTACTTGTATATACTGCATCGTCCAGCGTGATAAAGCTACTACCAGGTTACTTGTATATACTGCATCGTCCAGCGTGATAAAGCTACTACCAGGTTACTTGTATATACTGCATGGTCCAGCGTGATGAAGCTACTACCAGGTTACTTGTATATACTGCATGGTCCAGCGTGATGAAGCTACTACCAGGTTACTTGTATATACTGCATGTCCAGCGTGATAAAGCTACTACCAGGTTACTTGTATATACTGCATGTCCAGCGTGATAAAGCTACTACCAGGTTACTTGTATATACTGCATCGTCCAGCGTGATAAAGCTACTACCAGGTTACTTGTATATACTGCATCGTCCAGCGTGATAAAGCTACTACCAGGTTACTTGTATATACTGCATCGTCCAGCGTGATAAAGCTACTACCAGGTTACTTGTATATACTGCATGGTCCAGCGTGATAAAGCTACTACCAGGTTACTTGTATATACTGCATGGTCCAGCGTGATGAAGCTACTACCAGGTTACTTGTATATACTGCATGGTCCAGCGTGATGAAGCTACTACCAGGTTACTTGTATATACTGCATGTCCAGCGTGATAAAGCTACTACCAGGTTACTTGTATATACTGCATGTCCAGCGTGATAAAGCTACTACCAGGTTACTTGTATATACTGCATGTCCAGCGTGATAAAGCTACTACCAGGTTACTTGTATATACTGCATGGTCCAGCGTGATAAAGCTACTACCAGGTTACTTGTAAAGAGCTATTTAAAGTAGCTACATGTATCCCACCAACAACAGCCACATTTTACATCATATGTACATTTTTTTTATATATATATATATATATACAACTTATATATTTTGAGAGTCCAACACAATATACACAATATAAATGGCTATTTTTGATGTTTACAAACATTAAAATATAGGAAATAAATGAAAAACTGTACACCAAAAGCAATCCTATCCCAAGTTCCTACACCTCCCTCCCCCAGGTGAGATACATTAACGTATCTTTTCTTGGGAAGTGAGTGGTAGGAATTTGGGGTAGGATTGTTTTTATGTACAGATTTTCTGGTTGTTTTTCCCCCCCATATATTTGTGATGTTTTGAGTCCAAACCACGTGTGATTTCGTACTCTATTTTTGTCTCACATTCGAATAAGCTGACGAGACATAGGTGTCACTTTGCGATGGCAGCAGTGTTATCAACATTTGCGTTAACATTTTTCACATTCTAATATCTGCAATATTGCTCACTCAAATTCATTTAAACTGTTCATATGCCATCAGTATCATCAAGGCCTCTCCGGCATACAAGTTTTATAACCAAATTATGGCCCTTATAGGCGAAAAGCGTATTGCCGAAATGCCGAAAGGCGGACTTTTTCATATTTTTTCAAATTTTAATTTGTAATTTATTTACATTAACTGGTTTAGCCGGTGATGGTCATTGTTAGGACTGTTATCTATATCAAGGATTTATAATAAATCATTATAATAATTTTACTGTTTATAAATCATTATAATATTTTTACTATTTATAAATCGGGATTTATAATAATATTCCTATTTATAAATCAGGATTTATAATAATTTTACTATTTATAAATCCTTGTCTATATGAACAGTGCGCAATATGCTCTATTAGTACGTTTGTGTCATCTTGGCGTAAAACACCATTTATTTTCATTCATATGTTGCGGGATAAAATCCTGATATAAATCTTCAGAGGAGGAGTACGAAAAGATAAAATTTGAAAATCATCGAACACATAAATAAAACAAAATAATATTGCAGTCTGTGTTCATGAATGGTCGTGAAAAATGCTTGTACACGCCTTCTAGCCCAAGGTTGAATAAAAACTGATGTTTTCTCAGGCTGTTATACACATATTTAAAGCCATTTTTGACATTTTTATTTTTTAGCTCTTCTTGTCTGAAAACCACAAGAGACTTTGTGGCTTTAAACTAGAATACCACTGAAGCCGTTGCTAGGGGGTCATGAGAGGTGTTATGCATTATTTCCACGCCCTTGAACAGACTTAATAAAACCCACTTGTCATGCATTTTTAGTATTTTATTTACACAACTTGGGACCATACGCCGCTGGATATAGGGGATGAAATAAAGATACAAATATTGCTATATCCACCGCCATATGCTTGCCATCTTCGGGATGGTTAAAATTCTGTACTGTTGTTTTTTATGAATATTGAGTTCTGCTAAACCCGGGGCTAGAGGGCGTGAGCGGTAGCTAGCATATTTCACTACCGCTCATACTGCAATATTTCGTATGTGTCGTGCTCGGCCGTTTCCAAAGGTCCATTATCATACTCTCTTTTACATATTATCTATTAAAGGTAAACATGATCCCTGGTGAATCATGTGTAGTAGATTTGGCCTAGGTCAGTTACAGTATAATAAAGCTTACCATAAAGGGAGGTAATATCTAACATTATTTCACTTGCCTTTGACATGCTACAGGTTATCATTGATGTTTTCATGTATTGTTTCTGTCTTTATTTAAAGGGTATACATCATTTACTGATTTACTCGCTATGATATTTGTTTGAAGTATAATACTTAGCGCCGTTTGCTTTATATTAGTACCAGTTGTATTAACCTTAATTTTCCTATTCATAATCGGCAAGGATTACTGATAAGTAAGTGCCCTCAGGACGCCGTTAGGTGTCATATAACGTTAGACCTGACTGTACAAAACCCCGTTAGGGATCTGTCTTACTTGAATATTAATTAAATTTAGAGAATAAGCTATGACATAATTGTAGATTCCTGTTGATTAAAATAAGTATTAGTATCTTTATAGAGTATATTTTGAGATTAACTTGGATAATAAAATTTATGTTGAACACATCTGCGATTTTGTTTATTCCTGACCGTTGTTTATTCCTGACCGCCTAAACAATCCACACCCCGTGTACGAATCTGGGGAGAAGTAGCCTCTCTCGTGGGATATAGCACTACCAGGTTAGGTTACATCTTAAGTGATCGGGCGTGGTACTGTTTATGCCTGATATAACTGGTCGCAGACCCGTAATATCAGATTGTTCGTCGCGCAGACATACACATACATACAAATACTACCAATAACATTGCTTTGCCCGGTTGCTCATAAGCGACTAGACAAGGTCCTGTTTATGTTGAGCATAACTTGTCTTAGACTGGTAATGCTAATTCGCTTGTCGTCTAATCACGCACTCACTCACACATTCAAAACGGCTACACATGCATTAGTTTATAAACAGAAAAGTAACTGTAAGCATAAAAGAGTAAGTAATGATTGTGTTTAAATAGTATTATTTACTAATTACTAATACTATTTAAACATTGTTCACTGTTTTATATTTATATGTTTGCATAGCAAAGATGAAGCTTTTGGGGTTTGATATAAGGTTGAGGGCTTGCACTATTATTACATACTTTGGATTTCTAAGTACAATGCGGGACAAAGGAGCATGTGTCTTGAAGACGAATAAAGCTCCAACACACCTATTATTGAGTATGCGTGCAAGCATGAAATAATATAAAAAAACAGGATATTCATATTTAATTTGATATTTCACACATTTCATTCAAGAGATTGCAATAATTGATCATAATTTGTTTGACAGAGGCTTTACTGTTCATGCTGTTAAGGATAATATATTACGTTATGTATACTCCATTTCATTGTTAATATCCTGACATTTATTCAATTTTATATTGGCTTGAGGGTTAATGTGCAGGTGTAACCTGTTATATCATTAGTTAGTGTAGTAAAACTTCATGTCATAGTGATATATTAAATATTCTTTTGCAGTTAAGCATTTTATGGAATGAAATTTTACTTAAATGCTCAATATGTAAAGATTATATATTTTGAATTTGTTCAACTTTACAATTTGTATGTTATTTTGGGATTGATCATAGGTACCTATTTTTGGGGACAGTGTTTTACACTATTTCTATGCAATCATGTTTGTACACATATTTTAATATATACTGAAAGGAAAAAGAAACGTGACACGGGAATTTCCGCTATATATTGTGTATACGGCACACTTAATTCCATATCTATTCCAAGGAAATCTCAAGATGTTTTGTTAAAAAAAAGTTGCAGTTAGAGAAAGGACAAAACTATGATGTTGTAGACGTTTTAATCATAGAACACATTGTAACAAGAAATTCATAAATGTTGAAGTTCCTCTTCGAAAAATTGAGCCTGTTTAGTACTGTATTTAACGTAAAGAGTTTGCAAAACATTGCATCCTAAGTTTGCGCCAAACGCGTACTCTGACAATAATGAAACTTTACAGGAATACTATTTGCTGTGTTGCGTGTTGTTTTAGTCTTTTTTCCGAAAGCACATGGCAGAGCATATACAGCTATACTAGCCTCCGAGGACATGGCAGAGCATATACAGCTATTCGAAAGGAAAGATCTTACATAGCCATGTACCATTCAATTAACAGCAGCATATTGTACATACAATATATAGCGGAAATTCCCGTGTCGCATTTCTTTTTCCTTTCAGTATATTTATATACTGTTTCCATAAATGTGATTTTTGCCAGATTTTACTAATGTTTTATCTTTTTCTTCGTTTTTTTCATGTTTTTTAAATGTCTTCATCATCACCCCCGTATTGATACCACTCACCTACACGAAGAGGGATATAGAAATAGCAGTGTCTGTCTGTCCGTGTTCCGTCAGTTCTTAGGTCGCTTAATCCTCCTCGGTGGCAACAAGGAGTACGTTATAGGGAGGAGAAACGGGTTCATAAACGCTCTAGTTTATCGACTTATGTTGTCGCGCTAGAACGCCGCCATTTACTATTTTATCGATACAGGTAAATCGATCGTAAGCGCGTTACATTTGAAAAGTTAAAATTTCAGCCAACATCTCAAATTAGGCAGTTTTTACAGCCCCATTGTTACGGCTTTCTGTTATAATCAACATCACGAAATTACCTTCTTGACAAAGATAAATATGTCTACTATTCACTTTTTGTTATTATTAATTCCTAATATAACCCATACTTCGTATCTCGTTTGCAATAGCTCCACACCATTTTTAATTCTATAAAATTAAAAATTTAGCTGATATCTCACAAGGCACATTTTCATCACCTCTTTAGGCTTTGTCTAAATATAACCAACACCATGAAATTACCTTCTTGACAAAGATAAATATGTTTACTATTCACTTTTTGTTATTATTAATGCCTAAATAACCCGTAGTCTCGTATCTCGTTTGCAATAGCTATACACTGTCACCATGTTTTATTTGGCGCAGAGTGGTGCCATCTTTGTTACACGGAACCGTCTGGTAAAATGTGCTTTTAAACATGCAAACAAATACACGCTCTGTATCAGAGGACACAATGTGAATAAATAATGCTTGTGTTTACATTTAGCACCTTTATTGAGTTTGTAAGTGTAATAATTTATAAGAATTTGCTGTTTTTCACACTCGCGAAACAACCGGAAGTAGTCATTTTCACGGAGTAGTGAAACACATGCGCGACAACATAAATCGGCAAAACGAGCCCGTTTCTCCTCCCTATAACGTACTCCCTGGTGGCAAGTATAGATGTATATGCTCTGCCATGTCCTCGGTGGCAAGTATATGCTATGCCATGTCCTCGGTGGCTAGTATAGCTGTATATGCTCTGCCATGTCCTCGGTAGCTAGTATAGCTGTATATGCTCTGCCATGTCCTCGTTAGCTAGTCCTCGGTAGCTAGTATAGCTGTATATGTTCTGCCATGTCCTCGGTAGCTAGTCCTCGGTAGCTAGTATGCTGTATATACTCTGCCATACCTCGGTGGCTAGTTAGCTGTATATGCTCTGTCATGTCATCGGTGGCTAGTATAGCTGTATATGCTCTGCCATGTCCTCAGTGGTTAGTATAGCTGTATATGCTCTGCCATGTCCTCGATGGCTAGTATAGCTGAATATGCCCTGCCATGTCCTCGGTAGCTAGTATAGCTGTATATGCTCTGCCATGTCATTGGTGTATATGTTCTGCCATGTCCTCGGTGGCTAGTATAGCTGTATATGCTCTGCCATGTCCTCGGTGGCTAGTATAGTTGTATATGCTCTGCCATGTCCTCGGTAGCTAGTATAGCTGTATATGCTCTGTCATGTCCTCGGTAGCTAGTATAGCTGTATATGCTCCGCCATGTCCTCGGTGGCTAGTATAGCTGTATATGCTCTGCCATGTCCTCGGTGGCTAGTACAGCTGTATATGCTCTGCCATGTCCTCGGTAGCTAGTATAGCTTTATATGCTATGTCATGTCCTCGGTAGCTAGTATGGCCGTATATGCTCTGCCATGTCCTCGGTGGCTAGTATAGCTGTATATGCTCTTCCATGTCCTCGTTAGCTAGTCCTCGGTAGCTAGTATAGCTGTATATGCTCTGCCATTCCTCGGTGGCTAGTTAGCTGTATATGCTCTGACATGTCCTCGGTGGCTAGTATAGCTGTATATGCTCTGCCATGGCCTCGGTGGCTAGTATAGCTGAATATGCTCTGCCATTCCTCGGTGGCTAGTTAGCTGTATATGCTCTGACATGTCCTCGGTGGCTAGTATAGCTGTATATACTCTGCCATGTCCTCTTTGGTTAGTATAGCTGTATATGCTCTGCCATGTCCTCGGTGGCTAGTATAGCTGAATATGCTCTGCCATGTCCCCGGTAGCTAGTATAGCTGTATATGCTCTGCCATGTCCTCGGTGGTCAGTTTAGCTGTATATGCTCTGCCATGCCCTCGGTGGCTAGTATAGCTGAATATGCTCTGCCATGTCATTGGTAGCTAGTATAGCTGTATATGCTCTGCCATGTCCTCGTTAGCTAGTATAGCTGTATATGCTATGCCATGTCCTCGGTATCTGGTATAGCTGTATATTCTCTGCCATTCCTCGGTGGCTAGTATAGCTGTATATGCTCTGCCATGTCCTCTGTAGCTAGTATAGCTGTATATGCTCTGCCATGTTCTCGGTAGCTAGTATAGCTGAATATGCTCTGCCATGTCCTCGGTAGCTAATATAGCTGTATATGCTATGCCATGTCCTCGGTAGCTAGTATTGCTTTATATGTTCTGCCATGTCCTCGTTAGCTAGTGTAGCTGTATATGCTCTGCCATGTCTTCGGTAGCTAGGTGGCTAGTATAGCTGTATATGCTCTGCCATGTCCTCGATAGCTAGGTGGCTAGTATAGCTGTATATGCTCTGCCATGTCCTCGGTAGCTAGGTGGCTAGTATAGCTGTTTATGCTCTGCCATGTCCTCGGTAGCTAGTATAGCTGTATATGCTCTGCCATGTCCTCGGTAGCTACAGGGAGTAAGTATACAGGGAGAAGAAACAGATCGTTTTGCCGTTTCATGTTGTAGCGCGTGTGTTTCACTACTGCGTGAAAATGACTACTTCCGGTTGTTTCGCGCGTGTGTGAAAAACAGCAAATTCTTATAAATTATTACACTTACAAACTCAATAAAGGTGCGAAATGTAAACATCAGTATTATTTATTCACATTGTGTCCTCTGATACAGAGCATGTATTTGTTTGCATGTATAAAGGCACATTTTACCAGACGGTTCCGTGTAACAAAGATGGCGCCACTCTGCGCCAGATAAAAAATGGTGACAGTGTATAGCTATTGCAAACGAGATACGAGACTACGGGTTATTTAGGCATTAATAATAACAAAAAGTGAATAGTAGACATATTTATATGTGTCAAGAAGGTAATTTCATGGTGGTGATTATAAGACAAAGCCTAAAAAGAGGTGATGGAAATGTGCCTTTTGAGATATCAGCTGACATTTCAAATTAAAAATGGTGTGGAGCTATTGCAAACGAGATACGAAGTATGGGTTACATTAGGCATTAATAATAATAAAAAGTGAATAGTAGACATATTTATCTTTGTCAAGAAGGTAATTTCGTGATGTTGATTAGAACAGAAAGCCGTAAAAGGAGGCTGTAAAAACTGCCTAATTTGAGATGTTGGCTGAAATTTTAACTTTTCAAATGTAACGCGCTTACGATCGATTTACCTGTATCGATAAAATAGTAAATGGCGGCGTCCTAGCGCGACACCATAAATCGATAAACTAGAGCGTTTATGAACCCGTTTCTTCTCCCTGTATACTTACTCCCTGGTAGCTAGTATAGCTGTATATGCTCTGCCATGTCCTCGGTGGCTGCCATGTCCTCGGTAGCTAGTATAGAATAGGATCACTGCAGATCCTGTTGGAGGGGAAGACAGAGGGGTAGAACCACCCCGCTCCCCCACAAATTCATGTTCATTTTTATGCCCCCGAAGGGTGGCATATAGTAGTCGCACTGTCTGTCCGTTCGTCTGTACAATCATGTCCGCTTCATAACTCTAACAATAATGGACGGATTTTCAAATAACTTCGCACAATTGCTCACCACAACAAGACGATGTGTCGCGCACAAAATCCAGGTCCGTGGCTCCAAGGTCAAGGTCACACTTAGAGGTCAAAGGTCAAAACAAAGTGCTTTCGTGTCCGTTTAATAACTCTGACAATAATGACGGATTTTCAAATAACTTCGCAAAATTGCTCACCACAACAAGACGATGTGCCGCGCACAAAATCCAGGCCCGTGGCTCCAAGGTCAAGGTCACATGTAGAGGTGAAAGGTCAAAACAAAGTGCTTTCGTGTCCGTTTAATAACTCTGACATTTATGGACAGATTTTCAAATAACTTCGCACAATTGCTCACCACAACTAGACGACGTGTCGCGCACAAAACTCAGGTCCGTGGCTTCAAGGTCAAGGTCACACTTAGAAGTCGAAGGTCAAAATCCGTTCGTCTGTACAATCGTGTCCGCTTCATAACTCTGACAATAATGGACGGATTTTCAAATAACTTGGCACAATTGCTCACCACAGCAGGACGACGTGTCGCGCACAAAATCCAGGTCCGTGGCTCTAAGGTCAAGGTGACACGTTGAGGACAAAGGTTGTCCGTTCGTCTGTACAATCGTGTCCGCTTCATAACTCTGACAATAATGGACGGATCTTCAAATAACTTCGCACAATTGCTCACCACAACAAGACGACGTGTCGCGCACAAAATCCAGGTCCGTGGCTCCAAGGTCAAGGTCACACTTAGAGGTCAAAGGTCAAAACAAAGTGCTTTCGTGTCCGTTTAATAACTCTGACATTCATGGACAGATTTTCAAATAACTTGGCACAATTGCTCACCACAACTAGACGACGTGTCGCGCACAAAACTCAGGTCCGTGGCTCCAAGGTCAAAGTCACATTTAGAGGTCAAATGAAAAAAAAGTGCTTTCGTGTCCGATTAATAACTCCGACATTCATTGACAGATTTTCAAATAACTTGGTACAATTGCTCACCTCAACAAGACGACGTGTCGCGCACAAAATCCAGGTCCGTGGCTCCAAGGTCAAGGTCACACTTAGAGGTCGAAGGTCAAAATCCGTTTGTCTGTACAATCGTGTCCGCTTCATAACTCTGACAGTAATGACGGATTTTCAAATAACTTCGCAAAATTGCTCACCACAACAAGACGATGTGCCGCGCACAAAATCCAGGCCCGTGGCTCCAACGTCAAGGTCACACATAGAGGTGATAGGTCAAAACAAAGTGCTTTCGTGTCCGTTTAATAACTCTTGACATTCATGGACAGATTTTCAAATAACTTTGCACAATTGCTCACCACAACTAGACGACGTGTCGGGCACAAAACTCAGGTCCGTGGCTTCAAGGTCAAGGTCACACTTAGAAGTCGAAGGTCAAAATCCGTTCGTCTGTACAATCGTGTCCGCTTCATAACTCTGACAATAATGGACGGATTTTCAAATAACTTGGCACAATTGCTCACCACAGCAGGACGACGTGTCGCGCACAAAATCCAGGTCCGTGGCTCTAAGGTCAAGGTCACACTTTGAGGACAAAGGTTGTCCGTTCGTCTGTACAATCGTGTCCGCTTCATAACTCTGACAATAATGGACGGATTTTCAAATAACTTCGCACAATTGCTCACCACAACAAGACGACGTGTCGCGCACAAAATCCAGGTCCGTGGCTCCAAGGTCAAGGTCACACTTAGAGGTCAAAGGTCAAAACAAAGTGCTTTCGTGTCCGTTTAATAACTCTGACATTCATGGACAGATTTTCAAATAACTTGGCACAATTGCTCACCACAACTAGACCACGAGTCGCGCACAAAATCCAGGTCCGGAGCTCCAAGGTCAGGTCATATTTAGAGGTCAAAGGTCAAAACAAAGTCCTTTCGTGTTCGATTAATAACTCTGACATTCAGGGACAGATTTTCAAATAACAGGGCACAATTGCTCACCACGACTAGGCGACGTGTCGCGCGCAAAATCCAGGTCCGTGGCTCCAAGGTCAAGGTCACACTTAGCGGTCAAAGGTCAAAACAAAGTGCTTTCGTGTCCGGTTAATAAATTTGACATTCATGGACAGATTTTCAAATAACTTGGCACAATTGCTCACCACAACTAGACGACGTGTCGCGCGCAAAATCCAGGTCCGTGGCTCCAAGGTCAAGGTCACACTTAGCGGTCAAAGGTCAAAACAAAGTGCTTTCGTGTCCGGTTACTAAATTTGACATTCATGGACAGATTTTCAAATAACTTGGCACAATTGCTCACAACAACTAGACGACGTGTCGCGCACAAAACCCAGGTCCGTGGCTCCAAGGTCAAGGTCACATTGTGCCCAGTCAGTAACTCTGGCATTCCAGGACGGATATTCAAATAACTTGGCACAAGTGCTCAGCACAACCAGACGACATGTCACGCACAAAATCCAGATCCGTCGCTCCAAAGTCAAGGTGAAACTTAGAGGTCAAATGTCAAATCATGTCCGGTCAATAACTCTGGCATTTCTTGACGGTTTGCACAAGTGCTCACCACAACAACATGATGTGTCGAGCACAAAATCCAGGTCCGTGGCTCCAAGGTCAAGGTCACACATAGGTCAAAGGTCAAATTGTGTCCGGTCAATAACTCTGGCATTCCTGGACGGATTTTCAAATTTCATTGGCACAAGTGCTCACTACAACTAGGCGACGTGTCAAGCGCAAAATCCAGGTCCGTGGCTCCAAGGTCAAGGTCACACTTAGCAGTCAAAGGTCAAAACAAAGTGCTTTCGTGTCCGGTCTGTGGCCCCAAGGTCAAGGTCACACTTAGAGGTCAAAGGTCAAATTGTGTCGGACAATAACTCTGGCATTCCTAGACGGATTTTCAAATAACTTGTTTTAATTATTATTTTTTTTTAAATTATTTTAAATATTATTTTTTATTATTTTTTTTTATTTTTTTTTTCATTCATTTATTATTATTATTTTTTTTTAATTTTTTTTTTTTTTAAATTATTTTTAAATATATCTGTTGGTTTCATATTGCTCCAAGGTCACACTTACAGGTCACTTCGGGGGCATTTGTCACTTACTGTGATATTTCTTGTATCATTTTTTGTTCATGCTCATTAAAGGTCTTTATCTTGACTCCTGCATTGTTTCAGGTGCCATCTCGCTCATATCACTAGAGCAGTGGCAGAAAACTATAACGTGGCTCCAGCGTAAATGGAGTGTCTACAATATAATTTGCAGCAACTCTGCAGTTCAGGGTGAGAAGGTTCTAGGCCCGTTCTCCATATTTTATCTCGATGTACATGGAGGATGAGCCTGGCATGTTCATTCCTGTTAGGCGCCATATAACCTTTGATGTGTTGGTGCGCCTTAAAACCCCAATTCATATTGTACCCTTACACGAGCTGTAGGACTATAAGGCTCATGACCTCCACCAAACACACAGGATGTTCACGCTAATGTATTTATACTTCAGGGTGTATGTCGTTTAGCCCTTAACCCGCTAAGCAACGACTATAATAGTCGTTGCGTCCATTGTAAACACTCGCATGCTGGTCATGGTTTACAATGTCCGGCTTTCCCCCAAAACACACCTTTGTCACATAAATGAAATGGTCTTAATTCAAAAAAAGAACAGGCCATTAAATATATGTAGCGGGTTAAGGGTAAGTTTCAATTAATTTCACCATGCTAGGTATAGTTTAACGGTGTATATATGTAAACAGTGCGGCGTGTAATAAAAAAACATGTAACTCATCATATATAAAATGAATAGAGACAATCTGGGAAAATTATGGGTGTCCAAATTTGAATAAAACCATGATTGTTTGAATTCAGTTTCATATTCAAAATGTATATTCACTAAAATAGGATTTAATTATTATTAATGAAATAGTTTTTCCAGAAAACCGGACGAAACTGCTAGTTCAAGTTCATGAATTCTTATACATATCTTTTCGTGATCGAAGTACCATTTCATTTAAATTATATGTACATTTTTAGCATTATAAACCCCAATTAAATTAATATTTATGACTTTAGTAGCAACAAACATCAACAGAGTCGTGGATTATTTGCAGGCCAAACATGTTCGTAAACATACAATTAAAGCCAAAAGTAACAGGAGGCTTAATTTAGTGAATATTTCATGTAAAACTGAAGTACATTCGGAGGTTGTTGTATTTGAATTGATACCAATCACTCTTCCACATCTCCTCCAATCCCTGTTCATGTTTTACAATCACTGAATACAGCGTCTCCGTGGCCGAATGGTTAACGACGTTGCGTTGTAAACATTCGCCTCTCACCGCTACGGGTTCGAATCCCACTGGGAGCTCGACTTGTAAATACGGAAGTGTCAATTCTTACGAATGGCGGGAGGTGTACAGTACTGGTTCTACCCAGGAAAAGTGGGTTGTCTGCCTCCACCACAGAAAATAGACCGTCATATATAACCTTACATGTGTTGAAAAAGACGTAAAACACCATATAAACAAACAAACAATCACTGAATATTGATAATTCTGTGACACATTTCCGTGCTTTGTTAAACACGTAGGTAATTAAAAAACTCAGGTGTTTGGTAATTATATTTGTTATCCGTGAGTATTATATTTTATTGTAGAATAAAATTAATAAAGCAATTAATAAAGCGTTTACTATGTACTTCCTCCTCTTTTGTGACCATGGTTACAATGTTTTAACCCGGGGTATCTATAAGTCAGGCACGTAAAACGAAAAATTAATCTGTTTATTGTAGAATAGAAATTAATAAATAACAAACTACATTCGAGCCCCACACAAGAGATTGTGTCAAGTTCGAAAGAAGAGAGTCAATCGGCATGAGTTGCAAAAGTAAATCTAAATCTAGGCAAACCTCTGTGTTTCTCACTGCTTCGAAGAGAATTTGATTATCGTCATCCGACAAGTGTTCGCGACCAAAAAGTATTGTATTTAAATTTAATGTGTGAAATGTACGAGTTGACTGAAACAAACGGAAGCCGTTGTGTACGAATAAGTTACAGTTGAACAAAAAGTGTTCAGCGTCTTCTACTGCAGAACCACAATCGCAATTGAATGATTCTCGTAAATGGTTTAAATAAAGGTCATTATTAAGGTTACTGCAATTTTTTCGTATTCTGGCATGTAAACGATGATGGATACAGAACGAGTTAGTCCAGTTACTGTTACGTATCTTGTTTTGTCAAAAAAACATTTTTATTTAAACGAACCAGCTCACTGAGTCCAGACTTTGTCTATTACTTATACCCAGATGACAGCTCACTGAGTCCAGACTTTGTCTATTACTTATACCCAGATGACAGCTCACTGAGTCCAGACTTTGTCTATTACTTATACCCAGATGACGATATCTTAATATGTTAAATCTGCTTCAGATTTTAACGGATTCAGATACCGGTACTCGTAAAATTTATAATTCATTAAACGGGACGATTTAGGATGACATTGACGGAATTTCTCTAATCAAATTATAACCGGCAAGTATATTTGTGGATGTGTTAAACAGAAATGAGTGACTATTTTGCCAAGAAACATTGCCAAACAAAACCAATGGATCATTAGCATGTCTATATTCGAACAAGAATGGTCCAAACCAAGTAACATTATTATAAATCCGATCAAATAAACTGTTCATCCGAATGTTTCGCTATAGCACGTGTTTCAGTTTACAATGTAAGTGCACGCTTTTCAAGTGTATCATTTGTGTATTGAAGCCACGTGGGATATAAAGAATATTTTTCTTTTTTTAACAGTGTTGTACTTTTACAATTATACTATACATATTTTCAGTGTGAATGTCAATTTAACAATAGTATATAGGTCAATGATGGAATCAAGGACTGATAATCACAAGGCGTTTGTATATGTTAAATAAATAACTAGAAGCGTGTTCCACGGAACACTTTTGTAGGCTGTCATGTGCTTAGAGGAAAGTATAGTGGCGAACTAGTTCGTAAATGGGTCAACCAGTAAACATGCAGTGCGTTAAAAAATGATAGGGTCATAACCTCTTTTTATAACTTTTTAAAAAGTTTAATAAATTTTGTATGAAAGTGATTATGTCCACAGCTCTTACTAAAGTTGTAAATCACATCACCATATAAGTCAGGATGTGATAGTCCTTGTCGCAGAAGAGTTCTTAAATTACTTTGATATTTTAAAAGTAGATCAAGATTATGATAATATGTTGCAAAGGTTTTTCGAAGTTTATGGTAACGGTAGCCATGCTGCGTAGCTTTTTAGTTATACAGATAATTAGAATATTAAAGTCCTCAACACGACTACAAGCTCCAGAAAAACGAATAAGTTGAGAAACATAGACCCCACAAGAAGTAACCCGGGTAACATTCCCATCCAAGAGGGGATAATGACCAATATCAAAATTAAAATCATCTCGTCACATATTTTACTAACACAGTTCGTACCCATAGGGATACAAAACCTTTTTCTATAAACGGTAGTGCCATATCTGACGAAAATATTACCCAGTAGGAAAATGAGTGTTTCACAATTTCTTGGCAAGTCCACATAGTGTAATTGCCTAAACTGCCGTTAGTAAAAAACGCTTTAATCTTGGAGATATGTCATCCGAAAATAAATCTTAACACAATTTCTGGGCAGCAATGTTGGAATACGGTTATATAACCATACGAAATTTCATTACGAGAAGAAAAAAGGTTTATAATATGGGGGCAATATACGTATCCTTTAGTATATATAACATTAAAGAACATTTATTTTTAAAAAAAATCATACTTTTTCGGTGTGCATATTCGAAACATTACACAAACAGTTGATGCTTTCTATGGCTTTTTGTCTCTGAGCCGAAATGTCCTCGATAGAGCGTGGAAATATAAAACCTATTTCTCGAAACGATACCCAAGTATGTTTTGTATTTGTTTATGTGTATAAGTACAGCATTCGTCTTCGATTGGAAATACCTTCGATAGATTTGCCGGATTTGCTTTCTGTCCACTTTTCCACCAATTTTGTTTTTATCAGTAGACCATTTTAGAATTTGATGTTATGGATTGCTTTTTTTTCTGAATATGCGTAAACTGACTTCATGCCATGGCCTCCGTGTTTGTGTCAACACCATAAGATTATTGTAAACGTATTACGGGAAATCCTATGTATTTCCGTATGAGAGCTCATTTGTTTGAATGGTATTTTTACGTCACAACTTACGAAATGCACATAACAACTTAGAAAATGCACAAGACAACTTAGAATATGCACATAACAACCTACGAAATGCACATAACAACTTAGAAAATGCACATAACAACTTGGAATATGCACATAACAACCTACGAAATGCACATAACAACTTAGAAAATGCACATAACAACTTGGAAAATGCACATGACAACTTAGAAAATGCACAAGACAACTTAGAAAATGCACATGACAACCTCGAAAATGCACATAACAACTTACTAAATGCACATAACAACTTACTGAATGCACATAACAACTTAGAAAATGCACAGGACAACGTAGGAAGCGTACTGCACAAAATGCAAAAGGCCAACAGAAGGCAGCCGAGGCTTTCCATATCATTAAACCCTCTACCATGGTGGTGAATGAGGAGGTCATCTGTTTTAAGTTTATATTTAATTTTTTATTTCTAAATTTAAAACAATACATAGTCATTTTAAGTGAGCAATGGGTGTGCGTATCTATATAAAAGGTCGTTTGAGACGTAATTACGTGTACCAGTCAACATGAATCACGGCAAAAATAAGGTTGACATTAACAGTTTCGTTACCTTTAACATTATCACAAAAAATACCTGTTACAGCATGACGCACTGTACTACCATTTAATCATCCGACTGTTGTAGTGGCAGAGTATCTACCTTACAATTAGTAAACTTATCTACGGAAGCCTATGGGTACCTTTTGAGTTATGACTTGTAACTTACGACTTGTGACTTTTGACTTATGATGTATGACTAACGACTTTTGTTTTATGAAAGTGTAAGCGGGAAAATCTTAAATGGCGAACACTGGGTTTGATGTAGATGCCGAACTTGTTTTATGAAGAAAAAAAACTTGTCTCTTTTATATTAAGTTATATTCACAAGTGTTGTTGTTCTATCAAGTACAAACGTGACTGGTGATACTTGCAGTATATAATCCAGCTAATAATTGCTTTTATAATTGAACGCTTTTCATATTCAGAAATTGTTTTCTTGTTGTTTTTCGTTCACGACATGAAACTTTGCATGCGGCATCTTCAGACATATCTGTTAGAACCTAACAACGTGATGCAGAGAGTGCAGGGTACACCTGAAACGGTTGTCATTGATCGGATAGAAAGAGAAATTAAGAATGGTGTTTTACGGCACGTCGACACATAATTAGGTCATATTGTGCCAGAAAACTGATGAAAGATGAAGAAATGAAGTAGTATTTAAAAACTAATGTAAATATATAAAGATAAAACTATTTACAAATAAGGGATGATATTGTAGTAATATAAATATACTCAGCAAAAACAGAAACGTCCCTCTTTTAAGCTGTGATTTGCATAGGGTTGACTTTGTTACACTTTGTACACCAATCTAGATAACATTTCATCATTTTATACTTATCACTCAATCATTCTAATCAATATTAATAATCAACAAAAACCAAAGTTTGTCTATTCTGCTAAAACATGTTTTATTCAAATTGCGAAATCACTATATTTTTATTATAAAGGGAGGTAATCTGAAAATATTCGTTCTTGAAAGCTGTATGGCGCAAAAATGAGTGAAAAGATCAGCGTCTTTTCTCTGCTTTTGTGGTGATGAGGTCATTCTCTGTTTATTTCAATATAACAAAACTGTGTTAACTCAAAGTTTTAACCACAAGACCCGGAAATGCTGTTTAAACCATATCAAGGGGAATAAGTTTGCCCACAAATTTGATTCAAAGAAAATTGTTTTCATGACAGTGCTGGCCTTTAACAAAGGTATTGGCACATATATAATTTCATTGTCTCTAAATCTATGGGTAAAGTTTGGGACGTTTCTTTTTTTGTTCAGTATATGTATATATGTAAATCAACAAATGCAACGTAAATCAACGGCTGTATACACAAGTAAATATATATAAGAACATATTATAATAATTTATGAAGTCTGATTTCTTTCAGAAAATGTAAAAACAGTGGTTAGTGCATAGAGTATCGAGCCATGTGGAAACGACTGAATGTATTCATGGTATTACGGGACACAGTTTTGCAAATTATGAGTGACATAGACCTTGCCGGAATCTGCTTGAGGCCGGCAAAGCGCTTACTCAGACTAAAGTACTGTGCAAAGGTTCCACATTATATATGGCACGTAGATAGATACGAAAAACGAAAACTACTTGGATGCCTTCACGGGACGATTGATGGTTACACTAGATGAATATTATGGCTGGAATTGGCATCCAGCAATACCTCAATCATTGAAACATATTTCCTTACATTTTGAGAAAGGATGGTATTTCACCTCGTGTTCTGTTTGCTATATGGGAACAAAAACACAGACACACAATTGTTTTTCTTTAGCCATTTCTTTTCTATACCGTGATACCACTAGTTTGGCTGGACTGAAACGCTTGTTTACGACAAGAGCATCTATAATCGACGCATTGAGGCCTGGTGGGAATGTTCCGGCGTCAAGGTTCGATGGTGCATTTGTTTGTTCAATAATTTACGAGTAAGCAACTTGTTTAATGAAACGGATCCGATATGTTGTGAATGTTTAAAATAATGCTTCATGGGGCTGGTCCAAGCAGAGCTTCATAATATATCCCAGGACTGGAGCATCCACGCTATAAGAGCTCATATGAGCGCTGATATTCCTTATGGCAATTAATGAATTTTGAGCTATTTTAATTGGTGGTCGGGATTTCGGTAGCCAAGTCGACCGGGAAGTGCATGCTTGGATAAATAAGTGAGTTTGCAGATGTATGCATCCAAACAAGCACTTAACGTCTTCATGATCGGCTTGACTACCGAAATCCCGACCACCAAATATTTCTGGAACAAACTATATAAATAAATACTGAAAGGGTGATCCCTTGGAAGCAACACACACAAACAAGAGAGAAAAGTAGCAGACTTGGAGCTTACATCTTCAAAACAATCATATTCAGCTGAAATTAAAGTTTTGTAATACCTCCTGAATCTAAATGTTTAACTTTCCACATTTGATGATGCCGCTTTGAACGTATATGGGGAGCTCATTAATATATATAATTATAGATGCCGAAACATCTGTTGAGACAGGCGTACTGTTATTGTCAGCTTATCCTTACAAATTTAGGTAAAAGCATGAAAGGTATGCAAACAGAGTGGATCCTTGTACAATTAAAAGAAAAATGACATGCAAATGCGAAAGAGCATGACCTGAAAATGATGCGTTTTAGTGTTAGCTATTTAGCTAAACAGTACCACTACAATACAATTTCCAAGACAGAAAATTGTTTCATGTTCCATACAAATGCTCCCGCATCCTCTATTTCCACTCTGGAATTACGGTTTAGGGATCCGCTTTTCAGTATTTATTTACATTTCTCAACAGATCTTACGATATCTATAACTGAACATAATATATATGATGTAGGAAGAAATAAAAACAGCGTTAAGCATACATTTTTAATAAATCTATTAAAGTCCAAAAACTCAGTTTAAACTCTAAAACAGATAACCAAGAGTAAAACTGGGTAAACAATGCAAACAAACAAAAACAAATCAAGTTGGGGGACGGCCTGAAAATGTACCTGGAACGTTTTTTGTTCATGATGCACAAGTGTTTTTGGTTCCATAGCAAATTCCTTAGGCAGATCTAACTGGCGGTTTTACACCTGGAATCTTTGTGTCCCGCAATATCCTTGACCTCAACTGCCTTGATTTCAGTTTTATCCACAGCAACATTATAGCTAGAACTGATGCCTCAAGAAAATAGTGTGCTTGTTATCAATAACAACTGACCCTCATGCCCAGGACACAGAAAGTATGCTAACTTTACTCCTGCAGCAAAGTATAACAACATGTATCTCTGCTGTGGTATTTGTTATAACACGATGCTTCGTTTGCATATCCGTGTATTCATTCTGTCTATTGAGTATAGCACACTTATCTGGTACTTCCGTTATTTGAGGAAAAACTAAAATGTCCTTTATTTGCGTTAATAGCAATAAAGGGTGTATTGTTCACTGTTACATATGGAACCCATCCTACAACGGATTGCAGTCCTCAACCTCTGGATAACCTGAAATAAGCTGTCATTGAATAACTTATTAAGTTCATACTTCCAGAGTATGCTGAGATGGACTCTGGTATATTTCACTTCTACTCCTATTTTTGAATTTCTTCTTCAGCTATCTGTTCCTTATCTTTACTATATTTCTTTCTGTGAACGTTACAGCTCTGTCCATTCATGTTCTTTCATGTCTTTGAATTGTTCTATGGCATACCTACTAGATTACCAGATTTGTCAACTTTACATCCATCATTTGGGAAGAAAACTGTTTTCCCAACTCAGTTAAAGACTACAGTCTGGGCCTCTTCTATAGCATGGGTGACGATCCGAATCCCCCCGCCTATACGCGATGTGACTTGTCGGAAAGTAAGTACCTCTGGTGAAGCACTCTGTCCATCCACAATGTAATTTGTAGTCTTTGTGCCTTTCAGTTCTTTTCTCGCTTTTACCAATCTGTAATTTGGAACAAAAAATATTCATAAAAAAATTATCAAATATTGCTTTTATGTTTAAAAAATTTGACATGAGCTTATAAGAACAACCTAGGTATATTCTTCTGCATAAACACGGTCATGGCATGGACAATATAAACTGCCATTTCTCCACACCAATGACTGTTTGATACATATTTTAGAAAAGTCCAATCTTTACAATTTACAAACAACTTTTTCTTTTCGTTGGCAAGTTATAAAGCAGAATCACCAATCGGTACAACCCGTAGACTTGACGGAGTTGGTCAATTGCTTGTTGTTTCATTGTTCACGGCTTCGTTCTTTGCATGCGTCCATCATTTCACTGATTTGAATTTGGTTTATTTTCACTTGGATGATCTTTGAAAACCGCGAGATTACTTCATATTATGTGTAAAATATCAATCAATCAATAGAATAAGTGAATACTTGCCTCGTTCTTTGCCCTTTCAGAATCTGTAGACTGACTCGCCCATCTTGAATAAATTTCCCGCATTTCTCGTCTTCAAAAGACATGCGTCATAAGTCAAAAGTCATAAGTCATAAGTGGTAAGTCACAGGTCATAACTCAAAAGGTACCTATAGGCTTCCGTACTTATCACTTTAAAGCTACATGCGACATGAACTCGTAATATACATGTAGATGGTTTTGTTTATTTAAGGTTCATCACAGTACACTTACAAGGTAAACTATACACTGTAAACAAGCGATACATTACAAAAAGGCCACTGTAGCCATGTTAACGTAAGGTTACGGGGGTTACGGGTTCACAACTTTACAGTAAAACAATAACACATCAAGCATCTGAGTGAACAACACCACCAACAACATCAACAACAACATCCAGTCATGTACGTTATTATAAGAAAATATATATACTTTTCTAGCAATCTTATTCGTCAATTATCTATCAATTCAGTTGAAAAATAAATTTGTACTGTAGAAATTAGCTCACCCTGTTTTAACATGCTATATGAATATGGCCTCTAATTCTTCATCTGTCAGAACAGGTCATTAACAGGACAGTCCAGTGTACTATTCTATTTTAAGGTCGTGTAACATAACCATAGGGCGATACTGTTGAGTCGGGTGATAATCGTGTTGATGCTAAGCTTATACCATTTCCATTCTGTTATTCCTGCTCAGGTAAACGCTTGGCTTCGGCAATCGCCTATTTATTAATTGCTGCACAATTTGCTGGTTGATGGCGGGCATTTGTATTCTTCCATTAACTCAGATCTTCAGTTTGAATCCGTACTATACTCCCGCCATCCGTAAGAATCGACACTTTCTCACAAGTCAAGGTCCCAGTGAGATTCGATTCCGCAGCAGTGAGAGGCAAGAAGGTTTACACCGCAACGTCGTTAACCACTCGGCCACGGATATGCTGAATTTGTTTTGAGTCTGAGTTCGAACATCACTTAGACTCAATTCTATCCATGCATTTTAGTCCCGGCTGTTTAGATATATCCACGCACTCTTTCTTTCTCCGGCTCTAACTTAGGCATGTAACATTAATATAAAAGCCATGTCACTGTATTTCCTGCAGATCAACTGTACTTGTATTCTTCCGCACAACCAACTCCTCTTGTCCTAGTGTTCTTGGCACACATTTGGTATTTTATCACACAAATAACTTTGATGAAAAGTACGATTTGGATCTTGTATAGCATTATTGAGATTGTATACTGAGGGAAAGTTTAACAAGTTTTTGTTGCACCATTTTTGGTTGTAAAATCAAGAAACTACTGCCATAGACACAATATTTTATTTAACACACATCAGTAACAGTCGAACATCTTAGTGACATCTTAATGACGTAACGAATAAATGAACGTAGGGCTCAATCCCGTAAAGTCCCAAAATGTCAGTATATCTTGTATACAGTATTATTCATCTAAAACTTTTTTCCCTCAGTATATATACATTATAGCAAAAGTAGGTATACAAGTCGAACAGGAAATGCAGCTTTCACAGAACACAGTCAGCCAAAAGCACGCATACAAGGCAACACTTATAAGGGAAAATGTGGCAAGGTATGTGACACCACAGCAATAAAAGGGTTGACCACAGCAATAAAAGGGTTGACCACAGAGTATTGAACAGTCAGGGGCAAAAATGCCACTGGTGTTTAAACCAGGTTCTAGGGTACGCAAAACCTCACTCTTAATTTAACCTATTGTCATCCAAATAAAACAGGAAAATGTAAATAAAGAAGTCACCCTATATCCTTTAACACACTAGGTAGCATTAATATGCAATATAGGGATAAAATAAAGATGATTATTTATATATGAATGTAAAAATCATAAGCATAGAAAGCCACAACGCAAGTAATCAATGACTTGGCGTATGCCAGAGAAACACGCCATATAGCGCACAAGACAAGATTGAAGACAAACATCGAACTTGCATGACCATCCCTTTCAGGATTGATGTAGATGTTATCGTGGGGTCTAAAATATGTTTGGCCATCGTATAATCAAAGAAAAAAGCATAGTAGAGAACTGTAAATGGCAAATGGGCCAACCACTAAACATGCAGTGCGTTGCAAAATGATTGGGTTGTTATCTCGTTTGATAAACGTTCTAACACGTAAATGAAGATTGTATGAAAGTGATCATGACCAAGGATATTACGAAGTTTGTAAATCACGTCACCTCCCATAGAAGTCAGGTTGTGAAAGTCCTTGTTGCTGGAGTGTTTTCTCTCTATTCTGTGCGTAGTTAGGTATGCATATTATGCCAATGTAATCATGATGCTACAAATGCTAACCATAGGACGCTATTGATAATGATATTCGGGTGATCCTGGTTTACCCGCAATACACTACCTCTGTCTTCTGTCGTCTGATTCGGCTCTAAAACAATCTGTGTAATGAAAATGAAACAATACACGTATTAGCCTGAGAATATATCACACCACATATAAGTAGACATGTACTCATTCCGTAACCAAAGATACGATTGGCATTACCGTCTAATAATGTATTAAAGCAAAGTATATTGCTTGGGGTGCTTGTTTCTGCAATAGTATATATATTTTTTACTTTTCAGACACAATTTAACGAGTACCTAAATAAGTCAGTAGGATTTAAAATTTTCAGTGGGCCACATTGACAGGAGGGTCTATAACAACAGACAATGATTTGAACTCCTCTCAAATAAGTTATATTCAGTGATTTTAGGGGTAAATAAAAATAACTGACATGCCGATAGCGGTTGAGAAATAAAAAAATCGCACACCAGTGTTGTTTTCAATGAAACATTCTGATCCATAAAAAAATAGGAAAAAAATGTATATATTGTTTTTAGAATTTCCCCCCTAACAATGGTTTTAAATCGTTGTATACTCTACACTAAGACATCGTTTACCACTATAACTAGTCCAATTTTAACAGGAACCGTAAATAGATATATACATTTTTTGGTTCTAGTGAAATCTATTTTGTTTCCCAAATATCAGAGTATTGATCATGGAAATGCTGAAAACCGATTTGCTAAAACCAAACCATAAGTATAATAGTATTAATATGCGATTTTGAAAATAGTCTAAATATCTCCATATATCTGTCCTATTTGTGAGAGTGCATGAATTCTATTGAAAGGCTAGCGTTGTGAATGTGTGTATGTTTATATATTCAAATTTTCATATTCAAACACATTGAAATGATATAAATTCGTGATGTTTAATTACAGTAAGCCATTGTATTTGGTAAAGTTGTTTTGTAAGGAAGCCTAAAACTAACTGCATTAAGAAAAAAAACGTCACGAATTTAGTTAGTTATCACGTTTAGTCATGTTTAATTATGCGCCATTATCATGTTTATATGCGAGTTAATTCTAAAGAATTTTTTTTACCATAGCGTGAACATGCATAACTCTGCTGTTAACGAGTACCTATTCGTTATAATACAATTTCGAAATACGTGTATTAACATTGCATTTGACTTGTGATACCATTTACAAACTTGGTCATAATCACGTTCATACAATCTTTATAAAATTGCTAAAAAGTTTATCTGAAGAGGTTATGAGTCATATAATTTTGCAACGCACTGCATGTTTAGTGGTTGACCCATTTACAGTTCGCCACTACGCTTTCCTCTTTGATTGTACGATGATCTGACAGATTGTGGATCCTATGATGACGTCTACCTAAATTCTCATAGGATGGTAGCGTTTGATATTTGTCTTAAATCTTGTCTTGTACCATTTACGGTTTGTTCTCTTGTTGCTCTGGCTTCTGCCAAGTCAATGTACTTGATTATTGGCTTTCAATGCATTTATAATGTTATATATACATGATCATGTATGTGTTTTACTTATATTGGCTATTAATGCTGCTTTGTTTGTTAGCGAATATAAACTGGCGGGTATATTTTTATTTACACTGTCCCGTTTTATTAGGACGCAAATATGGTAAGAGTGGGGTTTGGTGCACCCTACAACCTGGTTTAAACCGCCAGCATCCTTTTTTTGCCACTGATCTTTCCAAGGCGGTTGCCCTATTGTCAATCCTTTTGACGTGACGCGGGATGTTGCTGCAACTTGTTAAAATACCCATATCCGTTGATTATCAGGTGATTTATACCATCATTATACCTGCATACAACTATATAGAGTTTAATAACCAGTGTTTTTGAGATACGGGAAATATCTCCCGAGGTAGGGAAATCATCCCGATATAAGAACGAGTGCGGAGCACGAGTTCCTATATCGGGGCCATTTCTCTACCAAGGTGAAATGCTATATTTTCTGAAGTGTGACATCGCATTAAGACTTCGCAATTTGAATGGCATTACGTAAGTTTGACACTGAAATTGATAATAATTGTGTATCCGAATCCAAGTATATTGGAACGAAATCAATCTTTCAGACCATTAAGGTGTTATACTATTAGATGATCAAAAACAGTTCATACTATGTACACACAGTGCACCAACATCGCGCGTCATGTTTTTATGTTTGTGATGCCATATCTTGCCTTTTTTCATCTCTGTAGTTGTTGTTTGTTTTTGTGGTCCTTGAATGCTGCATTTCCTGTTCGACTTTTATATCCACTTGTATTAACATTGCATTTGACGTATAAGTTACCTCATTTTGTATGTCTCACTATCGTTAAGTCTATTATTCGATCGCTCATTGACGTAGTTCTCTCTACCGGTCTTATCTATTTATGTACTCCGCGACGCCAGTTAGTTTGTCTTGTATTACATTGTTCAAGCGTGTTTATTTAGTATTAATTGAGTTTATAGTTTCTTGAAATCAGCATTCACATTTAAAAAAAAAAGAGTATGATAATGGACCTTTGGAAACGGCCGAACACGACACATACAAAATATTGCAGTCTCGGTTTGATTCAGACTGTTCATGAACGGTAGTGAAATATGCTAGCTACCGCTCACGCCCTCTAGCCCCGGGTTGAGCAGAACTCAATATTAATAAAATCAATAGGACATAATTGTAACCATCCCGAAGATGTCATGCATATATAAGTTATATGTCATGCCTTCTTATGTATTCTCCCTTCTGTGCCAAATTACTCGGAAAAATTGTGTCCATTACAGTTATAATCCGCTAGCTTATCTCACTGAAGCCACATGCTTGATTTTCTTTTCTTCTTTTTTTATTAAAAGGATAACCCGGTCTCTTTGAGTGCACTTTCGACCTTCAACTTTAAGTTATTTCTTTAGAATCTGTTTTGGAATTCACAAAGTACTGAAAATGTGTTCACAAATATTTCCATGACCTTCAAAGATAAACAATCCTTAGAAATTGCTATGTATTAGTATGCATCGTATCTATGCATAGCAGCTTGTTATGAACGATTATTCTGTAACTTGTAGAAATATTTGTGATTGAAATTTGCATACTAGAGCTTAAGTCTAAGAATATTCCCAAGAATGGTTGGTGAATTCAAGGCCTGGTCTAATTTTATTCTTGACACAGTACAGTGACACAGTTTACAGACTTCAGATTTAATATAGGTATAAATTTAGATTAAAAATTGATTCAATTAAATATTTAACCTCTTCAATTAGTCTCAATGCAACCTTTGCAATAAAATATGTTTAAAGCAATTATTCTGATTGAACACCAGATGACCAAAGTCCCTATGGGACTCGTACTACGTCCGATCAGGTGGGCTTATATTGGTTGTAACAATTGGTTGTTACAAAACCACGCCATATAATATGCTGCTCAAGTGTTATCTGCAGTGCATAAACGTCAACTATTGGCGTTTGATATAACCACATCAAACGCGGAATCTGGACTTCACAAGGACACGTATAATGTACTTCTGGTTTAGTTTAAAAATGTGTTTTTTTTACCAACGAAGCTGATGGTTATTATCGTATGTTTCATACTTGGTTCATGACCCCTGTATGTCGTCAACATATGATAAAACGTGCGATGGATGACCACGCCGTCACCCCGGTGGTGTTGATCGAGTTCGCGCATGCGTTTAACGACGGATTTTACATAAACCGAACACTGATTCCAACGAACACATGCAGCTATGGATAACGTTTAAAATACTGTTTCCAAAATGTTACGGAAAAGCAAACATACAAAAGGCGATTTTACTAAATGTGAAACGTATGAATGAATGTTAACACTCATTAACTGACTCGTTTAAGATGTTTCAGATGATGCATCGTTTTACATTAATAAACAAGTGAATATGACCTCATTTGACAATGTATAACAATGTATTTATAAAACGACAGATGCGGAATTAACCAGCACAATTTAATTGCACGTATAGAGCAATACGCGTCACACTTACGTAATAGCGTTTACTCACGATAACATGGATTTAGTCGCTAACTAACGGAAATTTGTTCGAAAATAAAAAGAAAACAGGAATGTTTATTGAAGCTTATACATTAAATGTGTGTTTATATTCTTTCAAATGGTAACCGAGCTGTTATAATGCGAATATTTATCCTGACTTACGTCAATACGTAAGTTGTTGCGGTTATAAGTGAATAATGAAACATTAGTATATAGCAAGACGGAATATATGAGATGTAATTCGTGTGTGTTAATGTTTGTGTATTTCGTGCAAAACTGTTATAACCAATTGTGGAATTGGGTTTAACGGCGCACCAACACAAAAGTATTCACGTATAGTGAATCTTCAAATACATACACGTATAAAAGGATAAACACGAGACTCAAATAAATATAATATTGCTTGTATGCAAATGCAGTAATATACAAAAGGATTTCGATAAGATAAAAAACTAAGTTAACAAATACAGAACTGGTGGATTTTTGACTTACTGCAATGTAATATTAATCGATGTTTTGTTGAAAACAAAACCTGAAGGACAAACACATTCTTACTTAAATGGAAAAACAAATTTGAAAATGGCAATTTTCTTCAAGATATTATTTCTTATGCATATGGCTTCTGGTAGGCACGTGTTGTCGCCTTTCCGAACGAGAGCGTATAACAACCCATGGGGCTCACCCAGATCAACTGAAAGTGTTAATAGACCACTTGCCTCATATATAGAATTAACGAGATACCGCCCAAGAAGTGTATACATGGATCGGATATATGACTATCAAAGACCGCCTCAAGTTGCATCGCCTCAAGTTAGATTACCGTTTCGCCCGGGAGCTAATATATACCAAAACATAGAGTCTGGTCGCAGGTTTATAGACCACAGACCCTCCAACCCAGTTCAAAGACAGCTTCCAGAGATGACCAATGGTGTAAACATGCAGACTTACACATCGACATTACAACCATTGTTTACTCACCGACATGAATACCCACGACATGCACCGCCGACAACACATATAACTCCGCACATAACTAACTTAAATGAACATATTCGGACACAGCATATTGGGAGTCAATCATTGAGAAATGGAAACATTTTAAACCCAAATATAGAGACAGCAGAGTCCTCAACGACCAGCTCGCGTAATATAAGCACGGAGGCAAACTCATTATTAGCTTTGCTTAACAGACGACAATCCCCAACTGGCAACTTAATAGACGAAATTGCAATGAGGCATCACATAATGCATTTAAACGACTTAAACACGGGCGGCACAAATAAGGAAGGCGTGATAGAAAAGCAATTAAGTTACGTGGCAAATATAACTGAAGTCGCGATAAGACGCGAGGTGTTGAAACTACTGGTAAAAGACATAGTTGAAAAGAGTGGATTAATGACTAAAGAACACCAAGGTCCTGATTTGACATCATTAATATCGTTAGTGAAGATGATAGACAACATTACAAATAGTTTTGCCAACTCGGAAACGTTGTCCGACTCGACAAGAAAACTTACTAATATTTTAACAAACATTACACGAAATAATAGCACACTAGTTCAGCCTGTAACAGTGACACACATAGACGCTGTAAATCCGGAAGGCGTGCATCCAGGCAGTGCACAATCGCGGACAGCACTGAGGAAGAGAATAGTGCAAGCTCTTTCAACGTTCAGTCAATCGTCTGCACAACGGGATAAACAAATAGAGCGGTTAAGTGCGGTGCTCAATAACAAAAGCCGTGTAGCTTTAGACACAAGTAGACGTTTTAACTCAAGCAGGCTCAAGTCCTATTCGTCGTCGCGGTCAGCAACAGCTAGCGAGAAGGATTTCCGTCCGAGTGTAGGCATGTCCATATATGGAGAAAAGATCGTCCAGCCATTCGTCTCTACTACACTTGCAACAACCACGATAGACTTTAGCAAGAGAGGTATGACAGTTCGTTTTTGGTTTTAGATACACACACTTTGCTTACGAGTCGCAATTTATTCTAAAAGTAAAAATGCGATGCGTATTAAGGCAATTTGATCGTCGAGTAAAGCATGTAACATACTTATATAATTATAAAACATAAAAAAGTATGCTTTGCCGTTTTGAGTTTGCTTTGTCATGCTTGCTTTTTATTACAGCTTTGGTTGCTGGCCTAATGGACATGTATTGCGAGTTATGTAAAAGAGCCCGGAGAGCATCCTGCATCAATAAATACTGCATTAACACTCAGCTTGACTTGTAGCTTTGTTAAACTTGCCTAGGTGTAAGTGCATGTTGGATACTTTTATAATGTCTAGTACACTATGAGTGTAATATTTACTTTTTCTTGCATTGTTTCGTTGTAGGTGCATGTTGGATAGTTTTATTTTGCCTAGTAACACCATGAGTGTTATTGGTAGCCTTTTCTTTGCCTTGTTTCTTTCTTTGTAGGTGCATGTTAGGAGAGTTGTAAATTACCTGGTATGGCTGAGTGTTTATTAAATAACTTTTATTCAAATAATTCAAAGAATGTAAAAGCTCACGAGGGCAAAAATGCAAAGCAGTATCATTTAGGTTGACAATATAGTTGTAAATACAAAATAACACTATATAGATAAGTTGACAATACAGGTATATATGCATAAAATCCTTTTAGGAAAAGCATCTTAAATTTACAATAATTATTATGAATAGCAAAACGCAAGTTATTTCAGCAAAATGGTGTTATATTTTATTTATTTGTATATTATTATATATATAGTGTTTCTTTCACGGAAAAGGTGTTTTCAACCATCAAGCAATTTCATTAGAAAATGCAAGATATTGAAAACACGATTTCATGACCAACGATGTTTTTGAAGTTTGTAAATCACGTCACCATAGCGGTCAGGTTGTGAAAGTCCTTGTCCAAACTAGCTCTTAAATTATAGAGATCAAGGTTACGATAACAACCTTTTGCAAAGATTTCTCGAAGTTTATGGTAGCTGTAGGCCTGATGGAGTTGAGCCTGTTAGTCCTCAGATCGACTACAAGCTCTAAAAAAATGAATAAGTTGAGAAACACAAACTCTATAAAAAGTTGCTCGAGGACATCTCTGTCTAAATGGGGATACCTGACAATGTCAAAATTGAAATAATCTATCTTGTCATAGAGCACACATACATATAACATTCATCGTATGCAAATTTGAAACACAGATGCAATTAATATGTATGTTAAATCTTTAAATAGAAAAAAAAACGATATCAAACATACGCACAACAATCTATTTACATGTATAGTGGTTTTTAAAATGAGACCGCAACAAAAGAAGATACGTAGTTGTACAAACAAATAAAGCTTTTGATATAATTATCACTACAAATTATTTTTTATAAAGGGTTAATGTCAGCTGAGCATCAACATTAAAACATAGAGTTCACACTATACCGGAATGTGGAGGTGTTTTATTTTACTGAACACTGATTGGTCAAATTAGTTTGATGATGTCATATGAAAGTGATGAATTCTTGCGTAGTCAATAGTTTATTTTAGTTTTTTTATACTGGTTTGAAATCTGCATATTATTTGGTACTGCTGTCTATGCATATTCAGTAAGTATGCTAATATGTGCATGCTTAATGAATTTATAATAACCAAGCGTGACAGATTATGCATGATTGATATCTGTATATCGTCTTGTACTGCTGTATATGGTCTTATCATTATGAGATTCTGTGCGTGCTTAATTGCTTGATTTATTTTCAGTTTCCAATTTAATTGGATGAAAATAGGGCAAGAGTGAAATTTGGTGCGCTGTAGAACATGGTTTAAACCGATTGCGGATTTCTCTTTTTTTTTGCCATTGGCCGTCCTAAGGCAGTCAGTCCTTTTATGTGTGTGGTGTCTCATATTTTGCTCTAGCTATCCTGTTTATTGCTGATTATTTTCAATGCGTGGTTTTAGTGGACTACGCATTTCCTCACTTTTGTATCTTTTATATATATATATATATAACTCAGTCATGATGCTAGCGACCTATGTGGGTGTTTTTACATAGACCTGTGTATTTTTCTTGGCATCGTTTTTAGTGTGTTTGATATGGCATGTTATTAATGTGTTTTCGTGTATAATACTTAATATTGCCTGGTGTTGTTTACATGTTTGATAGCTTGAAGCTGCTTGGTTTATGTTGTATTTGAGTTGTTGTTTTTCTTATATCTGTACACTCGTAATGAGGAACATTTTTCATTTAACTCTCTTGTAAAAAAAATCCTCCTTTGCCGTACTACATTGGTCCCTTACTTGGATTGTTCTGATGCTATTGTTGATGACATACATAACCACATAATGCGTAGTTGACTCAATTTCTGACTACACGAAACAATTGTTCCTTTTATTTTTCAATTAAAAACATCAGTAAATCCACAGCAGAAATATAAACAAATAAAAAACTCAACATCCGTAATGGTACACATTGTAAGTTTTCCAAATAAGAGGGTCTCTCTGTTTAAAGAGAATTCTAAGGGATATACATCATTAATGCTCTCCATTGGATAGTATGGTTTTTATATTGCCGAGTGTGCATTTTAGCGTTATACAATGTTGAGGTTTGTGCTAAGCTCACGAGCATACTACGCTGGCTTGCGGTTACTGGTGAAGGTCACTTTAATGTTAACGTCAATCTTCCTTAAGACGCATCCAAAAGAGTGACAGTGTTGTTCGAACATTATTGCCATCCTTCAGTCTTAAAGATCATTTACCATGTGGTCAAAATAAAATTATAAAGTATACAGTTGATGAGTTTTATAAGAAGTGTAGGCGGAGGGGGTTGGGGTGGTGGTGGTTAAAGACAGACACAGTGATACGGGTTTTTAATCCCTTACTGTGTATATTGTAACCGCTACACTAAATACGTGGTCTCTACTTTCAGTGATAGCCTCTACTCCCCAAAAAGAACGCCCCAAGTGATGTCGCCTTCATTCAAAAGGTTTAAAAACCCATATTAATTGTTCACTCGCAATTAGCCTGCACCATAATTACCGTAATGTATCATTCTGGTTAACCGTTGGATACTGACAACTACGTTCTGGTCTGTCTGTTTTAGTTTATTTATATCGTTTGATCATGACAAAATGATGTTCTAATCAGAACATATCCATGTAAACGTGAACTAGTGGATGTTTTTATTTATACAGAAGCACTTATTTGTAAAAAAAAGAAAAAAAAAGAAGCGTCATGACGGAACTGTATATCGTGCGACTCGTGGGATTCTCAAGTACAGAAAAGTTCACTTAGGTGGATCCCATCCCAATATCCACATGTTTAGTAGGATATTTCTTACTGAAGATTTGTGAGCAGCCTTTTATTACAGTTTTGACCGAAAGTTATGTGTATATAAATTTTCATCAAAAGCTTGTTTAAACTCAGAACCATTTATAGTTTTTATACTTTGAGAGAGAGAGAGAGAGAGAGAGAGAGAGATAGATAGATTTAATACTTTGAGGATAAAATCCAGCACATTAACCGCACTGTAAACTTCGCCATCCGACGCAAAGTAGAGGGTAGTGCAAACGCTCCATGTACCGCGGGGACTTCTAACAAACCAATAATCTACCACCAACTGTATTCATAATTAACATGTATATTGTTATGAATGTATTATTTTTGTATTAAGCATGTTAGGTATTAATATATATTAGCCATTATGCATTATGTCCCGAAAATGATTAAAAGAAAAGAGCGGAATATATAAATAGAAAGTAACTGTTGTAGAAATAAACATAACCACCCCACCCACACATCACCACCAAAAAATAAAAGTTAACAATTAATACATTTCTGATATTATATTTTCAGAGCCCACTGAATAGGTTTACGGGGAAATAAAATTTTAATTGACACAGATAATTATCCACATATTTCCTATTAATCATGTTCCTTAAAACAAATAAACTATACAAACTATTATATTTTCAGAGCCCGCTGGTGGTAACAGTGCCTACTGGACCCACCTAAGCTCTGGTCTGGTTGACATACTATGTAGGCTCTGTCAACAGCGCCAAAACGAAACGTGCATTCAGAGATACTGTAACAACAGCGTCGGATGAAAGGTCAACAGGGAGAACATGTTCCGTGCATTAGGCGATAATGTGTGTGCATTCGTAGGGTTTATAGTTTATAGTTCCGCACCCCTATTGAGAGCACAGTAGAATATGGACTGCTGAATGTGCGTGGTGTAAGGTACACTATACTGTATATGGGGACATCGGTCTATGACTGGTCGGTTGGGAAATACTGTAAAGTATTATGATAACTGATCCAAATAGGTCCGTTCTGGGATCGATCTCGCGACCCCTGGATCACAGCCATCGTGCTAATCATTTCATCACGACGCCGCTACCCTCATGACACGATGTAACTCTACCGGATAATGATATACTCCGCAAGGACATTGATAGCTGCTGTAACACAGCCGAATGATTTATGCTATGTGTGTGCAGTGGTCAACAACAAAAAAATAAATAAAAAAAAATAGCTATACACAGCCGGATGATTGTGTAGTATGTTTATGTATCAACAATGACATAACATTCATAGATACTATAACACAGCCGGATGAGTGTGTAGTATGTGTACTGTATTAACAACGACACAATGAACATGCATAGATACTATAACAGAGCCGGATGATTGTGTAGTATGTGTACTGTATCAACAACGACACAATGAACATGCATAGATACTATAACAGAGCCGGATGATTGTGTAATATGTGTACTGTATTAACAACGACACAATGAATATGCATAGATACTGTAACATAGCCCGATGATTGTGTAGTATGTGTACTGTATCAACAACGACACAATGAACATGCATATATACTATAACAGAGCCGGATGATTGTGTAGTATGTGTACTGTATCAACAACGACACAATGAACATGCATATATACTGTAACACTGCCGGATGATTGTGTAGTATGTGTACTGTATCAACAACGACACAATGAACATGCATTGATACTGTAACATAGCCGGATGATTGTGTAGTATGTGTACTGTATCAACAACGACACAATGAACATGCATAGATACTGTAACATAGCCGGATGATTGTGTAGTATGTGTACTGTATCAACAACGACACAATGAACATGCATATATACTATAACAGAGCCGGATGATTGTGTAGTATGTGTACTGTATCAACAATGACAAAATGAACATTCATAGATACTGTAACACTGCCGGATGATTGTGCAGTATATGTAGTGTACTAACAACGACAAAATGAACACTCAGAGATACTACAACACAGCCGGATGATTGTTTAGTTACGTGTACTGTATCAACAACGACACAATGAGCATTCATAGATACAACAGCACAGCCGGATGATTGCGTAGTATGTAAACTTTATCAACAACGACACAATGAACATTCGTAGATGTTATAACACACCCGGATGATTGTGTACCGTGTATACCAAGCTTTGCTTATCTTTGATCCGTACAGCCAAAAACTAATCTGATTTAATGCATTCAACTGAACCTTGTCTACCTTGGACCAATTGTGCCAGTAAACGTCAGGCAGAACTAGGGCCGTTTGTTATATCTATATTCATAGAACATTTTGAATTGTTTTCAGATGTACGTTTGGCAAATCTTTAAATATCAACCGATATACGAAAATGTCATCACCTTTTCGAGAAACGATTTATGTTTCCAACCACAAACGGTGGAGTACTAATCGAGAAATCCGACATCAAAACGGGAACAATCTCCCGAGTCTACCAGTGTCCGAATTAATGAGAAACTGAGTGATGAACTCTCGGAGATTTTAACTGCTCCCATATTACATGGTCTTGAGGAAGATTTATATCATTTTAAGAGTCCACGTTACATTGATTTAGACAATTCTTTATTTATAGAGAGGCATTAATTAAATAAGTATTGTAAATAGATATAAATACATATTTATAAAACTGAAAACGTGTATGATCCATCTGGGCTTTAGCTCAGTCGACGGCCGTTGCCATATGTGGAATCCATAAGGACACTTTTCATATACTCTATTATATGCTTGTACATACATATTTATACACAATTGCACTAACTTGCAACTAATTCAGAGGTCATACACTCTATGATTACTTAAAGTAGCTATCCCGCCAACAACAGCCACATTTTACAACGTATGTACCGTTTCTAAACCTACTGACGACGATCGAGGTATATATATATAACACCATTTTGAGAATCCAAACTCTATAAACACAGTATAAACGGCTTTAACTACAGGCCAAACCCCAAAACTGGAACTCATAATTCATTTTACGCATATTCAATCATGGGTATTTTAAACCCGTGAAAAAAGCAATACTTTTATTCTCCACATATACATTATATATGAACACATGGATAGAGTTTTGATAAACGGTTTTGAAGTGAAATTTCGCCGTTATTTGGCGGGTTAATTTCCTTATTAAAAGTATATTTACTTTGACTATAAAAACGTTTAAAATACCAGTCTAGACCATGATAGTTATTTTAAACTTATCGAGGGTTCAATACAACTCTGTAATACCTTCTTGTTTATGCATATGTAGTTACGACAGGTTTGCCTTGAACCACTGTTATGCTGTTTAAGAACAATATACATATAAGCTTGGTCTGGACAACTCTTCGACTCGGCTAGTTGTTGATGCTTAGTTCGTTAATATTAATTCACACAATGTTTCAACCTCTAATATATACTTGTTTTGAGGTCGAAGTACACTTTTGTTAATTTATATATACAACTGATGACGCTTTAAACTTACTATAAATAAATATTTATCGTTTAGCAACAAAGGCCAGCTAAGTCTTCTAGTTTAACATACCAATAATCAAACCGAAGGTAGCGAGTGGCTCAGTTTAATGCACCGTGACAACTCATATGATACTGAAGCACATTATGAGGGCTTTCATTTGTATTAGTATTTGTAGTGACACCAATCACTGTTCAGTATCGCGTCTAGTCCCTTTAATCAAGACGGTTGTAACATTATGATTATATTTTTTGTTGAACCGTATGTTGATCAAAATGAACAACAACAACATGTAAATACAAACTAGGTTAAATGCATGTCAAGTGATTGAGAGCATTCACTTATGCTTGTGTTTTTTTCTCTCTCGAGGTGCTTCATAACAGCAAGGTCGTTTGCCATACTTCAAAAATACCGCAAATGCGACATGCACAGGTAAAAACCTCGAATAATGCTAGCTAAATTTTACTCGACTAATGGCAAAGCCTTCTGACGAGTCATGTTTGTATTTGATTGATGGCCAGACTGTTAAATCTATTAAATATCTTGTCTCGTTGTGTCGTTATAACAAGAGTTGACCGTAGGACTATATTCGAAGTAACTGTACAAAACTGACAGCATACAATCAAATGAATCATTGAGCTATGGAAACATAGTGAATCATGAATTCATGTCTGTACAGCTTCATAACAGTGTGGCGTATAGCTGCAGAGATACAAGCTAGCATACTAACGTCCTTTACAATTTGGCAAAGATAGAGGAGGTACGTTTATAAAACTCCAACCCAGAGTTATGGGATGTGAGTAAATCATGTACTCTTTCTGCGAAGATTTATAACATTGCAACTTATACTGTAGTTGTAGGGATATACAAATTCAACCCAGAGTAATAGGATTATCAGAACTGTTATCGATCCTTGGAGATTGCTGAGCCCTATATTTACAGTTAAACGGTGGTACATTCTCAAATACTTTTGGTTTCTTACTTGAATTTCGAATAGGTTGTTCCACTACTACAGCCTTTAAAGGTTCTGAGTATTGTTTAATCGCCCTTAGGATATGTTGTCTGCTTTTTAATTTAGTTTCTTGACTGTTAACTGTGACACGCAGGCTTCATATCTGCTCCGAGCTAATATCATTTTGTTTATTTCGCCCATTGTTTTCTCGTTTTGGGAAACGCGTTTTGTTAGAAACTGGGACCATAAGCCACTGGCCATGGAATGGTGTAAAAATACCGCATTGTATGTTCCATGTTCACCATCATATGCATACCATCTTCGGGATGGCTCAAATGTATGTACTATTGGCATTTTAAATGGTTCTCCTCAACCGGGGGCTAGAGGGCGTGAACGGTAGTAAGCACTTTTAACTACCGTCCAGGTACAGTCTCAATCAAACCGAGACTGCAATATTTTTTGTATTTATCGTGTTCGACGATTTCCAAATTTCTCCTTTCATACTTTTTTTTTTTAGTAAATTATGTAATCCTTTTGTGACAAACATGTATGTGAAGTATGCTATGCGATGTATAGTCCGTGTAGGATCTTAGTCATATAATCCTTTTTTTACGAAGTTTTATAACTTTGCAACTTTACAACCTTATAAATTTATGATAAATGTATTGTATACATGTTATGTGTTTTGGCCGGTGGCCTGTATCACTAATAAAAATATTGGGAAAAAACAACACTTTATAACCTTAATATTGCCTATTAATGCTGCCTTGTTGGTTAGAGAAAAGATCATGGCGGGGATTTCTTTATTTACACTGTCCCGTTTTATTGGGATGACAGTACGGTAAGTGTGAGGTTTGGTGCACCTAGAACCTGGTTTAAACCCCCAGCGGCCTTTTTTGTCACTTACCGGTCCAAGGCGGTAGCCCCTATTGTCAACCCCTTTGTGTTTGTAATGTCTTATTTGGCCTTTTAATCATCTTTAAAAGTGTTCTTTGTCTCTGTGTGTGTTTGTCGTTGACTGTCGTCCTTGAATGCTACTTTTCCTGTTCGATTTTTATATCTCTATTTATACGTAGTTAATTGTCGACCCACACTAAACAGATACAAGCTAGCGTATAACATTTAACCGTACAATTTGATGTTAAAAGCAGATAATATTGTAAAACTGCAACCCTGTGTTATGGGACATAGTAAATCCCAAAAACGTTGCATAACAGTGTTACTTTTAGTTGTAGAAATGCAAGCGTACATACAAAATGTCAACTAAATTTTGGATTAGAAAAGAGCAGATGATTTTGTTAAAATATAACTCAGGGTAATCGGATCTCAGTACGTCATGTAATCCTGTTATTGCAGACATATCTGCGAAGTTTTATAACATTGCAACTTATAGTAGACATGGTAGATACAAAAATATAACCCAGCGTAATGGGATCTCAGTACGTCATGTGTTATGGCAAACATATCTGCGAAGTTTTATAACATTGCAAAGAAATATAAAAAGATCGTACAGGGAAAGTAGCATTCAATGAGAATGTATAGATGTGATACACAAATACAACCCAGCAGTGGGATCTTAGTGGCAAACTTGTATGTGAAGTTTACATTGCGATGTATAGTCAGTGTCTAGATAAACGCTTACACACTAACGTTTAAGGATTTGGCAAAGATGAGGGCAAATACAACCTAGAGCTATGGGAAATAAATAATTAATGTAATAATTTTGTGGGGAAAATGTCATGCTTGTGAAGTTTCATAACATTGCAACTTATACGTAATTGACGACGTATAGGTGTGATGCTTACATGCATGCAAAAGGTTTAACAATTAAACGGGTAGATCATTTCGTTAAATATATTCCAGAGTTATGGGAGCTTAGTAAATAATGTAATCTTTTCATGGGAAGCATATCTGTGAAGTTTCATAACAAGTTGTCCAGATACTTACCAGATTACATCCAACAGGTTTTAACCAGATTGGACTTGAACGCCGACGGCGAATGGGACGATTACATTGAGTGCGTTCAAGGTTCTCTCATATTACTGCATATTATCAACGCCACCGATGGCAGCATTTGGTTACCATTGGGTACCGGTGTTACAATTGGTAACCAATTAACTCTGAACGAATATGGGTAGTATATGACCTTAGGAAGAGTCGCTGCAAGGTTGGTTACCAACATCTTGTCAATCGGCAAAGCGACAACGACGGCACCCGATGGCTACCGAAAGCGCTTTCGGGAACCGATGGGAAAACCCTGAACGCACTCAGTATCTCTACTTATTCTTCAAATAACCGATCTAAACAGAATAAATATATGCTACTTCATGCCAGGAACACTAGACATCAAGATTAACATTCCTGTAAAGTTTAATGAAATTCCATCAAGTTTCAGGGGAGTATTTTATATCCATCAAGTTTCAGGCCACAAGTTTTTCCTATATAACCCTATGTAAACAAAGATGTCCGCTGACGGCCATGTTTGAAATCGAATAAAAATGAATTTTGTTTAGGACCAACTTAATATCATACCAATCAATTTGGTAAAACTTCGTAATCAATATCACCTTATGCTTTTTAAGGAGTAGTCACCACAAAACTGTTTCTTTAGCCATCTTGAAAGTATGGCCGAACTGATTTTACTTAGGACCAATTAAACATCAAGAGCAACATTCCTATAACTAAATACTGAAAAGTAGATACCTTGGAAACAACAAACGCAAGCAAGAGATAAAAGTAGCAGACTCAGTTTTATTGAGTATGTTCATGAGGGGTAATGTGAAAAGTTTCATAAAAATCCATGATGTAGTTTCAGAGGAGATGTCGCCACAATATGTTCCTATTTAATTTTTATGTAAACAAAGATGACCGCTGGTGGCCATAATTGACGTCGAATCAAAATGATTTTCGCCAAGGACCAACATTATGTCATGCTGATCATTTTAGTAAATTTCCATATCAGTATCCCTTATGGTTTTGGAGAAGTTGCTACAAACCTTTTTAAAAAAATCAATCTTTTTTTTTTAACATTTGGCGGCCATCTAGGAGTTCATTAACCTGTTTTTTTTTTTGCTAAGACCAACTAGACCTTATGGATAACATTCCTGTACAGTGTCATGAAAATCCACCCAGTACGTTCAGAGGAGTGGTTGCAACAAAAATGAGTTTAAGGACGGGTGAATAGACGGACGACGCACCATGGCATCAGCTCTGCTGATCTTTGATCTTTGATAGAGTAGAGCTAAAAACAAGAGTAATCGAAAGGCACCATAATCATATCAAAATTTTGACTAAGTTTGGTAAAGATCAGATGAAAAGTAAAGGTGCTAAGAGTTGACAAGGCAAAACACAGCAAGGTTTTGTTAAATCAAGGGCCTTGACTCGTATGTTCGTTATCCAATATAATTATTATATTGAATCTTTTCAGACTTTTCCGAGCTTTCATTGATTATGAGTTTAAATTTGGTGAAGATCGAAAAATAAATGAAAGTAGTAGTGACAAATCAAAACAAGAGGGCCAATTTTATCCCTGAATCGCTCACCTGATGGTCTTTGCAAAGATGAAAAATTGTCAAACAAGCTTATAATTTCATAACAAAATTAGATCATGCAGTCGCAAATTCCCACGACCGCCTTAAAGTGTTCATGCCCAGTAAGTGTATATATGGTTATTGGGTGGAGATCTCAACCGTTCCGAAGTTATGACCAAGAGGCTATATCCCCATGGGTGAGGATGGTTCCCGGGGCCAAAGGATGGTTGTATCCTTCTGTTCGTGCCCATTAAGTATACATATGGTTATAGGAATGGGATCTCAGTAGATTTTTTAAGTTATGACCCAGGAGCTATGTCCCCAGTGATGGGAATAGACCCCAGGGCAGACGTTGGCTGGTTGGTTGTATCCGTGTGTTCATGCTGAGTAAGTGTTTAATGGTGGTTTCAGAGAAAAACATATGTAAGGTGTTTCCTTGTATAAGTCTTTAAAACATGTGACCTCTGGGGTAGATTCAAATTTGACCCCATGGTCTCGATTCGAACAAACTCGGTAGAGGACCATAAGCTTATGGTACATGCAACATATTAAACCCCAAGCTCATGCAGTTTCAGAGAATATATGTTTTAAATGTTTCTGTATAAATCATATACTGAACAAAATAAATTTAGCATATAAAATGCACGTCAATTCCATAGACGAGATACGAAACCGGGTATGTTCGGGGTCAATGACAACGTGACATCGATATGACAACTGATAATGCTAGTCAAATGTAAATAAAAAAGAGTATGATAATGGACCTTTGGAAACGGCCGAAAACGACACATACGAAATATTGCAGTCTCGGTTTGATTGAGACTGTTCATGAGCGGTAGTGAAATATGCTAGCTACCGCTCACGCCCTCTAGCCCCGGGTTGAGCAGAACTCAATATTAATAAAGTCAATAGTACCAAATTTTAACCATCCCGAAGATTGCATGCATATGGCGGTGGACATAGAGATTAATCTCCCCCATGTCGTACGGCATATGGTCCCAGTATCTAATAAAAATCTATGCCCCGAAGAAGTCGGTGATAAAAATAAAGCAAATATGATAGGAACATACTTGTATAGGTTATCAAACATCGTTCTCATTTCAATGAAAAGGGAGGTAATTTTAAAATTACGAAATTTGGAATGTTTTAGTTTGAGAATAACATTTGTTTGTGAACAAATTTCAGCTGGTTTTAAACACAGACATATTAATAAATTAATAAATTTGTTATTAGGTCTGTGTTTTAAACAACGACAGAGTAGGCATTTCTTGTCAATGCCGCCAAACATTAAATTTATTCAAAGCAATACGTTTGGTTGTTGTTAATATATGGGAGGTAATTTTGATAGTTCGCTTAGAAAATAATAAAAGAAAATTGTGTTTTAAAAATCACATCCTTATGTCTAATATCTTCAAACAGTTATATCAATGTTCATATTTTTAACCTATGTCCCTAAAAAGTTGTGCTAAACTTGTTTTGTTCAGTATACAAATCTGATCCCCGCAGGGCGGCCAGATATTACCACAGGGTCACCATTTGAGCAAAATTGGTAATGGACCATAATCTTATGCTACATGCAATATATGAGAGCTCTACACCTTGCGGTATCAGAAGAGAAGATTTTTTTCCTCTCTAACCCCGGGGCCCCGTTTGGTTACGGGGCAAAGAATAGGGCCACTGCAGATCCTGTTGGAGGGGAAGGCAGAGGGGTAGAACCCCCCACATTCATGTTCATTTTATCATTGTTTGTTCATGATCATTAAAGGTCTTCATCATGACCCCTGCATTGTTTCAGGTGCCATCTCGCTCATATCACTAGAGCAGTTGCAGAAAAACTATAACGTGGTTCCAGCGTAAATGGAGTGTCTACAATAGAATTTGCAGTAACTCTGCAGTTCAGGGTGAGAAGGTTCTAGGCCCGTTCTCCATATTTTATCTCGATGTACATGGAGAATGAGCGTGGCATGTTCATTCCTTATAGGCGCCATATAACCTTTCATGTGTTGGTGCGCCTTAAAACCCCAGTTCAATTCAATTCAATTTTTTTCTCTATATAATTCTAAGTAATCATTAGGACCCCTGGGGCGGAGCAAACGTCAAGGTCGCCATTTGAATAAACTTAAGCTATTGGTAAATGCATAATATTGAACCTCTAGCTCTTGTAATTTTCAGAGAAGATTTTTTAAAGATTTTCCTAAACAACTCTATGTACAATTGTGACTGCTGTGGCGGAGCCAGATTTGACCCATGGGTCATCATTTAAGAAGATTTTTAAAAGCTTCCCTATGTAAGTCTATGTAAAACCTGTGACCCTGGGGCGGGGCTAAATTTGACATCAGAGTCACCATTTGAACAAACTTGGTAGAGGACCATACGCTTATGGTAAATGCAAAATATTAAACCTCTGACTCTTGTAGATTGAGAGAAGATTTTTGAAAGTTTTTCGGTATATAAGTCTATGTAAAACATGTGACCTCTGGGGCTAGACTAAATGTTACCAAAGGGTCAACTTAGTAGAGGACCATAAGCTTAAAGTAAATGAAAATATTAAACCTCTAGCTCTTGTAGTTTCAGAGAAGAATATGTTTTTAAATTTTTCCCTATATACGTCTATGCAGGGTCACCATTTGAACGAACTTGTTAGCGGACCATAAGCTAATGGTAAATGCAAAATATTTAATCTCCGACTCTTGTAGTTTGTGAGACCTCTGGCCCCGTCCCTATAGAAGTCTATATAAAATATGTTACACCTGGGGCAGGACCAAATGTGATACTGGTGGTTTCAGACTTTTTTAGTTGTTTTCCCTATATACAACTATGAAAAATACGTGACCCCTGGGGCGGGCCAAATGTGACCCAAGGGTCACCATTTGAAAAAAAATTGGTAGAGAACCATAAGATGATGCTACATGTAATATATGAGAGCTTGTGCCTTGTAGTTTCATAAAAGAAGATTTTTTAAGTTTTTCTCTATATAAATCTATGCAAAAAATGCAAAATCTCTATTCACAAACTTTGGACCAATAACAATGATGTTTATTTTCAGATAAAGTTCGTTTTCAAACTTATTTGAGCTTTCAGTGATATTAAGATTTTGACCACATCGGTAATGATTGGTTGCAAAATGAATTTGCTCGAGTGCTGACAAGGCAAAATATTCTTCTTTTTTTTCATTAAATCACGGGGCCACAACTACAAATGTTTAATATCCCATATCGGTGGTTTTCAAACTCGTCTGAGCTGAGGTTAAGATCGGATGCAAAATGGAAGTGCTAAAGCATTGACAACAGACGGACACAAAGACAATGGATAACAGTCCATGACATAAGCCCTACTGACCACATAAATAGGTATAAAAGTCGAACAGGAAATGCAGCTTTAGCAGAATTTAAAACAGTCAACCAAAATCACCCATTAACAAACAGAACATTTTCAATGTTAATAAAAAGCAAGGAATGTGTCATCACAAACACAAACGGGTTGACATTAGGACTACCGCCTTGGAAGTGTCAGTGGCAAAAAGGCCGCTGGGGGTTTAACCCAGGTTCTGGTGGTTTATATCTCTCTTGCAGTGCAAATATAAACAATGGAGGAACGTGTTGGGACTGAAAAAAATAATTCTAACCCCATCACCAAAAACAATCCTACCCAAATTCTAACCCCATGTAAGAGACCAAAGACTATCACCAAAAACAATCCTTCCCAAATTCTAACCCCATGTAAGAGACCATAGGGGTTAGAATTTGGGTAGGATTGTTTTTGGTGTACACGGGGTTAGAATTTGGGTAGGATTGTTTTTGGTGTACAAGACTATGGTCTCTTACATGGGGTTAGAATTTGGGTAGGATTGTTTTTGGTGTACAGTTTTTCATGTATTTGATATGTTTTGATGTGTGTGTACAAATGTAGTAAAAAAAAAAGAAAAAAAAAGAAAAAAGAAATCAGATTCTTTTTTCAATTTCTTTTTTTTCAATTTCATTTTTCCAGTCCCAACACGTTGCTTCAACCTGTGCAATGGAGGACATAACAGTTTTAATCCATTATTCAGTATTTTACAGAATGTATATTTTCAATAAAATACTATATACATGTATTAGCAACTTATCTGAAAATAAAACAAACTAAAGCGTAGGTTATTCTTTTCAATTTTATTCCTTTTTGTTCACTATTAAAACATGGAATTGGATAAGTAAAACAAGGAATGATCTATAAAGGAAAGCAAGCTACATAATAAAGAAATACTCGCACGTGATGCACAATAATAAGAAACGACGACAGCGACGTCCGTTACAATACAAAAATACCAGTCTTTAACCGTCTACTATCCCATATAAGGAGCGAGACTGGACTCGCTATTTTGTTCACAGAACATTTCTGGTGTTTTTTCAGCGAAATGTTTGCTAAATTTTAATGTTAAAGGGACACATGGCAATCTTGAGTTTTATATCAGGCATTAAAATTAGTACAGTGATTTATTAATCCCTGTATCATTTTGACTTTAAAACTGCTTGCATATAATTAAATAAAAAATTGAGAATTCTATTTCCTTCATTATTTTACACATTTTTTAAATATATTATTGGTGCAATATTATCAAAAGTCCGTAATATATAAAACAATTTGCTTTGAACTATTCTAACAATTAATAATAATGATTGAACAAATTCAAGTTAAGAGAAAAACTAATGGGATGCCGTGAGTTTTAAACAAATAAAGATTGCCATGTGTCCCTTTAAAACACAGAAATGTTCTCTATTTTCTGTCTTCTTGCCATTTGAATTCTCTTTGAGCAAAAAACACCACGGCAATACTTTTCATGCGTGCAACCTGCATCTTGAAATGTGTAGTAAAATTGTTTCAAATACTGATAAACTGTTTAGCTGACCGACTACTTTAAGTATGCTTTTCGAACCCCGGATTGCGCATTCAACATTTTAACTGAAAAATCTAAGTAAAAATGAGTAATTCAGGTAAAATACATGGCAGTGCTATGTTCTTGTCAAATCACATTGTGTAATAACAATGAACATGTGTGCCAAGTTTCAAAGCTTTCCCATAATTCGTTTTTGAAAAATGAGGAAAAAACAAAAACTACCAAAACGTCAAAACGCGTAGATGGACAGACAGATGGACAGAAGGAAATCGTCGAACTATAAGCCTGGATTTGCTACGCAGTCTGGCTAAAATGTCCCTGTTTATACTCAACAACAATGGTGAAGTCCTGCTATGGCACACATGATCATTACCTAGTGTAGGTTTACACTTTATGCATAAAAACTGGCAGGACAACGACCTCAACTACATGTACACCGAGATATATTACAAACCCGTTTCAGTCTCTTACAACACTGTTTCATGTTAATAGATGTTAATAGATGGTTAACCTCGTACATTTAATCAAAGTGATTTGTTCCCCCTATGCCATATTTGACAAACCCATTTGCAAAGTACACTTAAAAAAGTATCATGACAAGGCAAATTTAGGTTGGTTAACATAAGATGCAAATGTAATGTGACATATATAACACACATGACGTATAGATGAAGGGCAATATTTCAAGGTCTAGATGTAGACATTATGTAGGAGGTCAAGGTAGGAGGAAATAATAACTTCTCTAGCATAAGAAATGCAGATTTAATACTGACATTGTGTACATAGTTTCATGAAAATTAGGTCAAGGTAGGATGAAATAATAACTTCTCTAGCATAAGAAATGCAGATTTAATACTGACATTGTGTACATAGTTTCATGAAAATTAGGTCAAGGTAGGAGGAAATAATAATTTCTCTAGCATAAGAAATGCAGATTTAATACAGACATTGTGTACATAGTTTCATGAAAATTAGGTCAAGGTAGGAAGAAATAATAACTTCTCTAGCATAAGAAATGCAGATTTAATACAGACATTGTGTACATAGTTTCATGAAAATTAGGTCAAGGTAGGAAGAAATAATAACTTCTCTAGCATAAGAAATGCAGATTTAATACAGACATTGTGTACATAGTTTCATGAAAATTATGTTGACAGTTTTCACATTAAATATTAAGAAGAAGAATCTTCATTATGCAATATTTAAATCCTAACAAGAGCATAGCATCAACATTTACATTTATGATACAATTGTGGCATGGTAAGATGGCACACAATAGAATACATCATGATGTATATTAAATACATAACTTAATTTGTCTGAACTAAGTTCAATGATGTTTTAAAAGTTAAAAAAAATTGTACTAGTTGACTTGGATAGCAGAAATAGACACTACACTTTCTTGGTGAAACTTTTGCCATTATTAAGGAAGGGTCATCGAAGCCAAGCCTTTACTGCATTTTACGAAATATCCGATATAATGTCAGTATGATCTAATCATGTTGAAACACATATCAAACAGACCTAACAATAGTCCATAATAATTTAAAAATCCTACAAACATTTTTGTAAAGTCTACTATCATTGGTGAATCTTATTCAAGATGTAGCTTTAACGATTGTGACAAAGTCTGGTTTTAGGGAAGCCCCTCCGACGAGGAAACCGTCGATATCCGCGCGTGCTCCAAGATCCTTACAGTTACCGGCGTTGACCGATCCTGAAATGTATATGTAGCCGGGCATTGGTAATTTAATAAAGAGGACATATTCACTATCAAGTTTGCCACCAATACTAGGTATCGTGTGATTTTTATATGATACTCCGATGATACTTCTACAAAAGGAGCAGTACATGGTTTTTATTATATAAAACCTTAAAATCATATAAGTATCATATGAGAATCACTTAAAAGTTGACAAATATCGTGTTCATGAAAAGTACCTGAAAATGTGTGTTTTGAAAATGAACCTTTAACATGTTTAATACATTTATTCTCATAAGAAAATTATTTGGAACTCTTATTATATAAATATCATATACAACATTATATATGAGAATTATATGTGGCACCTTTAATTTAAGAATCATATAATTCTCAGTTACCCATCATGTATAGAGTATCTCAAACAGCTGAAGGGACTGATATTTTGTAACCAAGTGTCGTTCCAAACAGAAAGTGGAATTTCCCTATTAAATGAGAACTCGAAACTGAATTGAATGGTTTTGAACTGAATTGATGGGTATCAAGAACATAATATTCATCTGCAAATCACTTTTTTGCTCATTGCCATTGGGGAAATTCCATCTTTTTTTTGTTGTCACTGCTGACAAATATAACATGAAGTCAAAAAAACTGCTGAACCCTGACCACATTTTTAACACATTTTTTAAAATAACTAGATGGGTGTTCCGCGGAACACGTGTGTCGCCTGTCAGCGCTTTGTCAGTATAACAAGGTGTTTGGACCCAGATAAACGACCTTGATAAAGTTTTCGTGGAGAAAAAAAAAAGAGTATTTAACCCATATAATGACCTTCAGTGTGCCCTTGACCTTTATATTTTAGTATGGTCATGTCGATGTTGTCATGATGAGTATATATTGAAAGTCTGATGAAGAAATATCAAGAAATGAGAAAGTTATAACCAACATTAAGTTTTTGTTAAACATTATATGTGAGAATTACATGTGGCACCTTTAATTTAAGAATCATATAATTCTCAGTTACCAATCATGTATAGAGTATCTCAAACAGTTGAAGGGACTGACGATTTTGTAACCAAGTGTCGTTCCCAACAGAAAGTGGAATTTCCCTATTAATCTCGAAACTGAATACCATGGTTTTGAACTGAATTGAATGGGAACCAAGAACATAATATTCATCACTTTTTTGCTAATTGCCATTGGGAAAATTCCATATTTTTTTGTTGTCATATAACATGAAGTCAGAAAAACTGCTGAACCCTGCACACATTTTTAAAAAATTTTTAAAATAAAAAGTGTCTAAACGTGCTATATGATATTAGAAATGTTCAGAATTAAAACCAAATATATGTTATACGCACCACCATAGATAATTCGAACACTAGCTGCTACAGCTGGTGATACGTTCTTCGACAGCCAGACACGCAACTTTTCATGTACTTCCTGTGCTTGTTCTGGTGTGGCAGTTTTCCCTGTACCGATGGCCCATACAGGTTCATATGCGATAACGACGTTAGCCCATTCAGCCTCTTTTACATTGTCTGCAAAACAAATGTTTATTATATTTACACCAAGTATACTAAAAATATTTAAGACCAGCGCTGATGAAGAATTCACAATTGATCATCGGTTACAAATAATGCTCTAAAAGTTACATCTTATAAAATTTAATTTGAATTTTCCATGGTTCAAAACATGAACATTAAAGGGACACATGGCAATCTTGAGTTTTATTTAAACATTTAAATTTGCTTGTCGATTTACTTATCCTGCGTCATTTTGACTTTAAAACTGCTTGCATATAATTAAATACAAAATTGAGATTTCTATTGCCTTCACTATTTTAACAATTTTTTAAATATATTATTTCTGCAATATTATAAAAAGTTAGTAATATGTAAAAATAATTTGCTTTGAACTGTTCTAACAATTAATATTAATGATTTAACAAATGCAAGTTAAGGGACGTCGTGAGTTTTTAAAACAAGAGGTCAATGACCTTGAAGCTCTACTGATTGATTTTGATTTCAGGAAGTAGTCACTACAGACTTGTATTTTGAAAATCTATTTTTAACCGTGGTAGCCATCTTGAATTTCTGGCCGACCTGAAATTTTGCTAGGATCAATTAGACATTAAGAGCAACATTCCTGTGAAGTTTCATGAAAATCCGTCAAGTAGTTTCAGAGGAGTAGTCGCTACAAGTTTTCATTATATAACTCTATGTAAACAAAGATGGCCGCTGGCAGCCATGTTTAACGTCAAATCAAAACGATTTTTGACAAGGACCAACATCATATCATACTGATCATTTTAGAAAAAGTCCCATATCAATATCTCTTATAGTTTTGAAGAAGTAGTCGCTACAAACTTATTTTTTAAAAATCTATTTTTAGCTGTGACGGCCATCTTGAATTTCTGGCAGATCTGAAATTTTGCTAGGATCAATTAGACATCAAGAGCAACATTCCTGTAAAGTTTCATGACAATCCGCCAAGTAGTTTCAGAGGAGTAGTCGCTACAAGTTTTTACTATATAACTCTATGTAAACAAAGATGGCCGCTGGCAGCCAGGTTTAACGTTGAATCGAAACGATTTTTGACAAGGATCAACATCATGTCATGCTGATCATTTTAGAAAAAGTCCCATATCAATATCACTTATAGTTTTCATGAAGTAGTCGCTAGAAACTTGTATTTTAAAACTCTATTTTTAGCTTTGGCGGCCATCTTGGATTTCACATCAACATGAATTTTTGCTAGGATCAACTAGACTTTATGGGCAACATTTCTGTAAAGTTTCATGAATATCCATCCAGTAGTTTCAGAGGAGTTGTCACTACAAATAAAAGTTTACGGACAGACGGACGGACGACGCACCACGGCATAAGCTCTGCTGATCTCTGATCAGTCGAGCTAAAAATCAAGATTGCCGTGTGTCCCTTTAAAAGAAACAGCCTACCATAACTTTTCCAAATACATTTGTTATTTCTTCCTGATGAAATATCATTATTATGGAAATGTGCCAAGATATTCAACAGCAGATGTATATATTTATTTTTTATAAAGAATTAATACCAGTGCCAGATGTTCATGCAGACGTTTCAGTGTTCCCTAAAACTGAGTCTTTTGCAAATGGGGACAGGGTCATTATAATTGGGAAAATATGCGTCGCAAATCGCACAATTGGTAAAATTGAACAACCTGAGCTGTAAGAAGTAATTTGTTTTTAATTTAATGATATTTAACTATTTTGAATATGTTTATTCGCAAAGACATGTTTAATACAAAATGTGTTTAAAAGGTTCATTTCCCAACTATCTGATCATGTTTTAGGCCCAACCATCCCACAACCACCAAAATGTTCCTTTCGGAAAGTTTCCTACATAAAATTATGTTTTGGCATTGGGAATGGGGCCTAATTAAACACATTGCTCTTGATGGTGACCATGATGGCATTTGTGGGACCTAGTCTACAAGAAAAGTGGAGAAATGATTTGGCCAAACCAATATATACCAGGAGGCTTAATGTAACCATACATTCACTCCACCTCTCTGATATATGTATAAGCCTTCCGAGAAATCTTACAAAAATTATCTTTCCATGTTTTTCCGTTTTTATTATTAAAAGTGATACTCTCTGTTTTGTGCTAAAGGCAGAGGTCCAACTGAAAACATACCCGCAATGGCCTTTGTCTGTCTGAATACCACTTCTTCAGTCTGGTTTGCTTCTCTCTCCTCCAGTTTCTCGCCCACACAGGCAATCACCTTTAGACCGGCCTTCAGTGCATATTGTGTCTTTTCTCCGACCAACTGAAATACAATTAGAATGTCCGTCTGACTTCAAAAAATATTGAAGTTTAATATGAAACAATATCTGCGTTTATTTCTGCATTTTAGGAATGCATATTCAAGGTTCCTGGTATATTCCTATTTTTATCACATGCCCCGAGGCACATGTCAAGTACATGGTACAACTTGGTCAAAAACAAAGTGAAATTCAAGTATGATGACAACATAATCGAGAGACATACCTCTGTAACATACAAACTGATTGTTCATTGTCAAACCCATCCAACATCATTTTGGTAAAAACCTTCTTTAAATGCCAAGTTTGGTGAAAATCAGAATGGTACCATTTACTATTATGAAAGAGATTATTTTCTTATTTTAATTCAATCAAGGGCAATAATGCTGTAATGCAAGCAGGTTTTACTCACTGTTTAAGATATTGTTGGAACAAACCTTCACTTATTACCCCCCACTCAACAAGTACCACTCAATAAAACTGTATAAATAGATATATGATATATACACCCCTACAACCCCAACAAAACAAACTCTCGTTGTGAATGAACAAAACCTCAGAAGGCGAGACATAAAGGCCACAACTGTGCACACTTCCACTTTGCTCATTGTAGAACTCATCAGCTTTGCCCAAGCTTTTACTGGTATTAACAATTTGTGCAAGTTTTATGGTATTTTTCAGCAAATCAAGGGTCATGACTCTGCTGTTACTCATTCAATTTGGCAAGTTTTCGAACTTGTCCGAGTTTTCATCGATAATAACAATCAGTGTAAGTTTGGTAAAGATCAAATAATAAATGAAGGTGCTCGAGTGTTCACAAGGCAGAAAATGGCATTTTCAGGGGAAAACAAGGGCCATAACTCCGGTGTTACTGATCCGAATTGGCTGGTTTTCAAATTTGATCGAGCTTTCATTGATATTAACAATCTGTGCAAGTTTTGTAAAGATCAAATAATAAATGAAGGTGCTAGAATGTTCACAAGGCATAAAATGGCATTTTCAGAAAAACAAGGGCCATAACTCTGCTGTTACTGATCCAATGTAGCCGGTTTTCGAACTTGTCCAAGCTTTCATTGGTATTTAGAATCTGTGCAAGTTTGATAAAGATCAAATAATAAATAAAGGTGCTAGAGTGCTCACAAGGCAGAAAATGTCATTTTTCAGGGGGAAAAACAAGGGCCATAACTCTGGAGTTACTGATCCGATTTGGTATTCGAACTTGACCGAGCTGTCATTAACATTAACAATCTGTGCAAGCTTGGCAAAGATCAAATAATAAATGAAGGTGCTAGAGTGTTCACAAGGCTTAATATGGCTATTTTCAGAAGAAAAAACTCTGGTGTTACGGACCCAATTTAGCTGGTTTTCGAACCTGTCCAAACTTTAATTGGTATTAACAATCTGTGAAAGTTTGGTAAAGATCAAATAATAAATGAAGGTGCTAGAGTGTTAACAAGGCAGAAAATGGCATTTTTCAGGCGGAAAAAGGGCCATAACTCTTGTTTTGATCTGATCCGATTTGGTTGTTTTCGAACTTGTCCAAGCTTTCATTGATAATAACAACCTGTGCAAGTTTGGTAAAGATCAAATAATAAATGAAGGTGTTAGAGTGTTCACAAGGCTTTTAAATGTTATTTTTCAGCAAATTAAGGGCCATATATGTAACTCCGGTGGAATTAATCCGATCTGGCTGGGTTTCAAACTTGTCCGAGCTTTCATTGATATAAAAACACTGGCCAAGTTTGGTAAAGATCAGATTAATAATGAAGGCCCTAGAGTGTTCACAAGGCAAAAGTTAATGGACGATGGACGGATGGCGGACAACTCAAGATCCCATAAGCTCTACTGCCCATAAGCTCTGCTGGCAGTAGAGCTAAACATATTCAGAGAGATAAATGATTTACAAAAAACTGGGGAAACTATTGGTTGTCCATTTAAGTGTAAAGTTAAGGTCAAGGTTAGTAGACGAGAAGGGTTTGATCTGAAGAGTAGAGGAAACACCTTTTAACATTTTAGTCCTAAAGCGAAATATATAATATTAAGATATATTTGTTAATATGTACATATATAAAAAAATACAAAACACAATCAATTTAAAAAGCATGAGAACATAAAACTGAAAGAAAACAAAACAATAAAATGAATAAGTCCCATTTTGTATAAAGTTAAGGTAAAGGCAAGTTAGTGTGTGATATTGCTACAATAGACAAATAAGACCATAAAACTGACTGAAATAAATAAATAATTTTGGGTTCTTGTCATTAAAGTCAAGGTCATTGGTGGGGTGCTGTAACCCCGTGAATGTTCATACAAAGTATCAAAGCAATAACTTTGATGGTATTGGAGATATATACCTTCCAAAAAAAATTAACCAAAAACTTGAACCAAGAAAATTTGACTAAGTTCTGTTGTCTTTAAAGTCAAGGTCATTGGTGGGGTGGGGCTTAGTAAAAGTGTAAGGGGATACCCGTGAATTTTCATACAAAGTTTTAAAGCAATACCTTTGTAGATATATACCTTCCAAAAAACTTTAACCTAAACTTAACCAAAAGTGGACAACGCCGTTGCCGGAGAAGTGATCGATATGTCTTGCTTTTATCTTCGAAAAGGCAACCAAAAATGGGAATTTCACCTGTTTATGCGATAACTGAAGTAAACAAGTTTTGATTTTCGCAAAATTTGATTTACAGGTGTACTGTTATAACATCTTGAACAAATCTGACAATAAGCAAAACTGATGTATGGGCTATGGAGTTATTGCCCTTGAATATGACACAAAATAGGAATTGTCAGCTTGTTTGTATGACGTTCTTAGTAAAAGGCTTCTGTTTTTCACCAAAATTGGTTTGAAAGATCTTAATCCTTAACCCACTAAGCATGACTATAATAGCCTTTGCGTCCATTGTAAACCCAGATCCACCTTCGAGTAACCCTTTGTCACATAAATGGAATGGTCTTAATTCAAAGAAAGAACAGTCCATTATATGTATGTAGCGGGTTAAGGGGTAAATGACTTTGCCAATGAGCTAAATCATCACATGTGTTACAGAGTGATTACTCTATTTTACTGAAAAATACAGAAACAGTTACGATCTGCTGATGGAGGCGGTGTCTTGAGCTCGTTTAGCTTTATGTTAATCAACCAACCTGATCTGTTTCACCGAATACGTGTCTTCTCTCGGAGTGTCCAAGAATGACCCACTCACATCCTACGTCCTTGATCATATCAGCACTGGAATGGATACCATAAAAACTAAATATTCGCACTGAAATGGATTCTATAACAATTTAAAGGGCAATTTTTTTTTTTAAACTTACCGCATCTCCTTTGTTTTTCTACATAAATATTTTCAATCATTATTTTAGTATTTATTATTAGAATGGGTCAAAGGATTTTGTGTGTGCAAATTCCAACTTTTAGTGTCGCCTGCGTTGCATGGCAGACACTTAGGGATCACTTTGCCCGTCGTCGTCTGTCATCCCTAACCTTGGCCATAACTTGAAAAGTATTTGACCTATGCTCATGAAAATGTACACACATCTTCATCTTGACACAACGAATGCTGTCCAGGCCCTTGATCAACAGGAAAAAAAACACGTGATTTTCGAGTCAAAGGGGAAAATTAACGCGGGGAACAGTGTATTAGGCAGAAATTGAAGATTTGGGTGTGCAAATATGCAAAAGAGGTATATTTTAGATAAACTGTCTTCTATAAATATATCCCAAACATAATAATGTTGAGAAAGTTAGAGCGGGAAATAATATTAGGCAAAAGGAAATTATTTTTATTATTTTTAGGAGAATTTTCTCAGCCAAAGAGGGGGAAAAGGAGTCTGTTTTGCTAGGGGACGGGGCCAAAAGCCCTGTTAATTTAGATTGTTCTTGCTGAAATAAGCACACGGCAAGCTATGCACGAGGCGATGCACGTGTTCCGAACACCATTCTAGTGATTATATTGCACCAATAATTAAACCTGCTGTAGTGTAACTTAACAGTTTATATAATTATATGCAGAAAAGGTTAAAAGTCAAAATGATAAAGGATTAATAAATTGAGGTTCTAATGTTATGCTTGAAACAAACTTCAAGATAATTATGAAAGTCTCCAAATGGGAATTCGTGAACATAAATGCTGGTAAAAATATAGATCTATAAGTTTTCCTACCATGTGTCTTCTGTGAAAGTTTCAAAGCTGGAGACCAAAACTAATGCGATCAAAATGAATTCATTTTTATACACAAAACTACTACTTCTTTGTTAAAAAAATTAATTATCCAGGATCGCCAGGATTATTTTTAGTTACTATCAAATAGATTTCTGCACTTTGTTCCACTGTCCAGTGTATAAGACTCAAACTTGTCTGACTTTAGGACAATGAGAACATATATTTATATTTAAGAACAGCAGCTCAATGACTTCCTTACGGTCATCCAGTGTTTCTTGAATCCAAATAACAAAATAACAACGAATAACTACCTGTTTTCACCTGTGAAAGCTCCTTTATCTTTTTTGTAGCAGTTCTGCCCTGCAACGCCAATGTCAGGATTTGCCTTTTGTCTTACATAATCTAGATAGATGGCTGGGGGGCCAACAACAACCTCTGCAATAGAGTGATACAAGCGCATGTACAGAAGTTCATATAGATATTTGTATATTTATAATAACATTAAATTTATACGTTATTTTTATTTTTATATATTAACATTTTGCTTTAATATCTTTTTCAATTCTCATTGAGAGCCGTTAAACAACATTCAATTAAATTCTCTATGTACCTATACAGTGCTTTTTTCAGTTATTTTGAGAAGGGACCTTTTTAACCCAATTTGGGTATACTTCCGGGGAGGGAAGTCGGCAGAAATCCGGGAGACTTCCACAAAAATATTCAGGAGTAACTTTTGACAAATTGGGAATTCTTCATGGTTTTGAGAAATTTGCATTTGGAATGAGGCCTATATTCGGCCCTGTGGGACACCTTGAAAAGGTCCTGCTATATATTTCTTGTGCTCAGTTCTGCTGATGATGTTTATAGTATTATTTAAGTTCGAGACAAAATATCACTATGACAGTATGTACATTTCACACTTCATTCATACTTTAGTCAAACAGATTAAATGTTGTCAAGGAGTTGTTACCCTTGAATAAACTTTGCCTCCTGTTTGGACAGTTTTATCTTGCACAATTTATGAATGCCAGACCTGTTAGCCTAAAAACTGGGACTCCTATGCTGCTTTATTTCAATATTCTGGCGTTAATATTGCTGCAATATATACCAGGACTGCGGGATTATGCTGAAGGTCTGATATCCCGCTCTCTCACCAATCCGTGAATGCTCATGACTCATGAATTTATGTGTTATGACCTCACACTTTTTTTCCTGACACCAGAAGCAAAACACAGATACCATATTGCTAAAAAAATAGATTTTTAAAAATAATACAGAGCTACAGATAAGCTTTTTGATTAGTTGGGTAGTTAGTCGGTATTTATTTAATTGGGTATTTCATGATTTTAACTGGTAAAATAAAACAAAATTTTGCGACATTGTTTTGGGGTGGCATTCCACTAATATTGTATACACAAAATCTAATAATATCAACTTCTTTTATAATAGGCTTAATACAAGGTGTCCCTTCAACAACCAATATACATGTATTGCTCAATTTGCATTGGTTGCTTTATCAGTTGACAACTTTGCTTACTTTATTGGTACCCATGCTTTTTATTTTAATTGGGTATTTTGGCATTTTTAATTGGGTATTCAAGCAAATACCCTGCTTATCTGAAGCTCTGGAATAATTTCATATCCATGATATCAAAGATTTTTTTTTTACTTAAGACATACAAAATTGTCAGGTTGACACATTTTTACTGAATTATTTTAGTGTTTGTAAGATCAGAAGAAAACTTCAATAATTTTGGAAATAAATGAAAGGTAGATAAAGATTAATCAGGAATTTAGCACTGTAGATGGGAATGCATAGACTAATACATCTACCAAATCACCTACTGAAAGATTACCGTGATCGTCAAAATATCATGCAAATGAGGTAATTTGGTTGCCTCTGACCTCTACCTACTGTGCATTTCAGGGTACCTATGTGTCGAATATGAATTGAGATTTTTTTTTATTACTTTCTATATGTTTTTTCATACATTTTGAACTCCCATGTTTACATGTAATTTTATTGACAGCCGAAAACCAAAATGACAACGTCAGAAGATTCCATTTTTCTAGGGTAGGGTGACTTAAAAAATCAGTTGCCCAACAATGGTGTAAATTACAAATTATAACCACAGCATACTATTTACCTACTCTTTATTTGCTAGATATAATGGTTTTAATTTCAAAATAAAGGATAAGTATGATTGATTGCCAGAGGTGCTGAACACTGAACAACAACACCACCCTGCATAACCTACGTTTTACTTGGTACATCTGAACCCTAGAAACAGACATGCGCAGACGACAACTTTTAAAAATAACGCCGCCATGTTGTTTTAATTTTTACAATGGAAACAATGGGGTCAAAATGAATTTTAGGCTTTGTGAAGCATACCGGATGGCTATGGCAGGATTGCAAACAGATCCAGGAGCGTCTATTTTCATTCTGCCTAACCATATCAGGTATGAAAACATAAAGTAAGCAATAAAAAAAAATCTCGATTCACATTTGATGCACAGGCATTCTCAAATGCACAGTAGATATATTTCGGTATGACTGAAAAGCGAAAAGGGCATTCAAGCTACGAAAAGGGCCCGTTTTATCAATAGTGTTTGGATTTGGGGATTTAAATATAAAGAATGTGTAATTATACTTTAGACCTCACCGGGTGTACAACACTCCGACTGTCCCATGTCCCGATGACAATACATATGAACATATTGAACTGAATTGGGGTTTTAAGGCGCACCAACACATGAAAGGTTATATGACGACTAACAGGAATGAACATAAGGTACTGTAGTACACAAGGATGAGGGAAAGGGACGGGCCATGATAAGAGCGCCCCCTCGTGGTGTGGCCTGGATACAGTTGGATAAATCAGATTTATTTCTTGTATGATTATAAACAACATCCAAATTAAAATTAATTCATCCATCTGTAACTGAACGCTCTTCGACTTAAATAAAATTATAAACATATTCTTTTTATAAAAAAAACTATCAAAAACAGGTCTCT
>JAWPHD010010929.1:0-88509 GCA_037043455.1 Cyrtodaria siliqua | reverse complement strand
TTGTGTGCGTAAGCACTGTTTAATAGTGCACAATGTAGTAGTACATTAGCTCACATGAGGTTCACTACTGTGGAATCATTTAATTTCGTGGGCATTAAATTTCGCGGTTCTTTCTAAAAAGACAATTTCGAGGGGACGTAAATTCGCGCAGTTCTGATTTTTGATTATTCAAACTTCTGGGCATTCAACATTCGTGGGGATTTGATTTCGTGGTTCGGGTCAACCGTGAAATCCACGAAATTGAATCCCCAACGAATATTAATGATTTCACAGTATGTCATAAGGCAGTATAAAAAGTACATTGTAGTATTCTGTTCAGTTGATTGGAATACAGAATTACCCAAGTTATTATTAAGATTTTCGAATAATTTGTTTACTTTTATATTTCATGGTTTAATTAATAGGCATTTTCCACCTTATAAAAATAACATATTATACATGACAATTAGAGTGGTCTGTTTTTCTTCCAGAGCTGTGCGCAATATTAAGTTAATTGCACAGCTTCTGTAAGTGAAGGACATCATGATATTCAAAATTAATGTTATCTGATAACACTGAAAACAGGTAGTTCTGTATGGGTTCACATGCAAGAATAGGGCCAATGCTTATACAGACAGAGGGGTAAAATCACCCCCGAAATCATTTTCATTTTGTCATTCTTTTCATGTTCAGTAAAGGTCTTCATCAGGATCCCTATATTGTTTCTAGTGGTACTTGAGTGGTGTCAGAAAACAAAGATCGTGGCTCCAGCAAAAAAAATAGAATGTTTACAACAGAATTGACAGCAATTCTGCATGTGAGAAGGTTCTAGGCCCATTCTCATTTTGTATCTTAAGGTAAATGTAATGAAGGGTGGAACTAGAATGTTCATTCCTGTTGGTGCCGTATAACCTTTTTGTGTTGGTGCGCTGTAAAATCCAATTCAGCTGTATTTTAAAAAAAATAGACACAAAAACATGCAATATCATTTTTTATTTGCAAAGTTTTAGAGCAAAACTGGGATTTATACCAGAACTCTTTTAACAGGAAAACATGCGCAATTGGTTTTATGTTTAATTGATATATTTTTGTTTTGTCACAGGAGAGTGGTCTTTATGCTTATGTGTGTCTATCGTAAATTGTACGTCAGTGTTTTGTAGGAAATGGATTTTATTATTTTAAATAAAAATATTTCAGGACATAAAAAGTGCAATATGGATTGGTAACATAAATCAGTTAATTTAACTTACTGTTTTGATGGATCAATTCAACCACACATGTAGCTGCCACTTTCTGACAGGCTGGGAGATTGGTCTCAGAAATAGGGGGAAATGTTATCAGACTTATGTTTGCATTATTTACCATTGACAATTGAAAATTTACAAATTTGTTAAATTTATTAGTAAAATATTTATATCTCCTTGCTGCATTATTAGTAATAATTATTCAACGCTGCATTTATTAGTAAATTATTAATCTCTGGGCTGCATTAAATCGTAACAAAAATGTTTATCTCTCCATGCTGGTTGAGGGGTTAACGACATTGCGTTGTAAACCTTCTTGCCTCTCACCGCTGCAGGTGTGAATCCCACCAGGAGCTAAACTTGTAAGTGAGGTGGTATAAAATACTGGATCTACCCAGGAAAAATGGTGTGTCTTCCTCTACCACAAAAAAATCGACGTCATTGTGCCTAAAATGTGCTAAAAATGATGTAAAATACCTTTCAAACAAACAAACTAAATGAAAGATACACATAAAGGCTTTAAATGGTTCCTGGGCAAGAGCAGAGCCACTGCTTATCCTAATTATACTAATTATTAGTAAAATATTTATATCTCCTTGCTGCATTATTAGTAATAATTATTCAACGCTGCATTTATTAGTAAATTATTAATCTCTGGGCTGCATTAAATCGTAACAAAAATGTTTATCTCTCCATGCTGGTTGAGGGGTTAACGACATTGCGTTGTAAACCTTCTTGCCTCTCACCGCTGCAGGTGTGAATCCCACCAGGAGCTAAACTTGTAAGTGAGGTGGTATAAAATACTGGATCTACCCAGGAAAAATGGTGTGTCTTCCTCTACCACAAAAAAATCGACGTCATTGTGCCTAAAATGTGCTAAAAATGATGTAAAATACCTTTCAAACAAACAAACTAAATGAAAGATACACATAAAGGCTTTAAATGGTTCCTGGGCAAGAGCAGAGCCACTGCTTATCCTGGCTGAGGGTACAACACTCTCAAATTCGTGTTCATTTATTATTTTTTATCATTGCTCATTAAATTCAATCTTCATTGAATTCATGCTGATTGCTGTGGTGGCAGGAAATGAACATTGTGGCTGCAGCATAAATGGATTGTTTTGCAGCAGCTGTGCAATTCTTTAGTTGAGAATTTTCTAGGCCCATTTTGCATATTTTTATTTTAAAGTAAATGGATGTTTGTCTGGAATGTTAATTTCTGTTTGGGCTCCATGAATATAATGTTTTACCCTCAAAAAATCTGTATGGAGAGATATTTCTAAACAAATATTACCTGAAAATGTATCCAGATTGTTGTGTTTGATAAGCAAAGATACCTGTAATGTGATAAAAGGACAAAAAGCAATCTTGATTTCTTCACAGCATCCCACCTTTTTTTTCTACATGATTTGGATCATTATTCCTAATTATCAGAATAGTTCAAAAGTTCAAAGCAGTTTATCTTTGAATATTACTAATAGTTGGTTATATTGCACCAATAATATATTCAAATCTATGGTAGAATAACGAAGAAAAAAAGAAATATTAAAAAAATGGTTCAACTAATTTAGGTTTGCAAACAACTTTAAAGTCAAAATGATACTTGATTAACATTTGAGGTGATTATTTTAATGAGTGATAAATACTTCAACATTCAGTGTAATTGGCACAGTTTTCTTCAGTTTATTTACTCTTTTTTCCCCCTGTGTTAGCATTTAAGAAAGATTAGCCATGATATTGTATACTTTTACTGTGTTTTGAAAACTTATCTCAGTTTGAACTGATTTTTCATTGATTAAATGTTAAAATATGAAACGATTGCTTTATGTTTTGTAATACCACTCATGGTTGCTCTATTTCTTGTACCACCCAATATTGCTTATGTCTTGTAATACGCAGTATTGTTGTATGTCTTGTAATACACAGTCTTACTGTCTTGTAATACCCAGTATTAATGTATGTCTTGCAATACCCAGTATTGCTGTATGTCTTACAATACCCAGTATTGCTGTATGTCTTACACTATCCAGTATTGCTCTACGTCTTACAATACCCAGTATTGCTGTATGTCTTACAATACCCAGTATTGCTGTATGTCTTACAGTACCCAGTATTGCTGTATGTCTAATAATACCCAGTATTGCTGTATGTCTTACAATACCCAGTATTGCTGTATGTCTTACAGTACCCAGTATTGCTGTATGTCTTACAATACCCAGTATTGCTGTATGTCTTACAATACTTAATATTGCTGTATGTCTTATAATACCCAGTATTGCTATATGTCTTACAATACCCAGTATTGCTGTATGTCTTACAATACCCAGTATTGCTGTATGTCTTACAGTACCCAGTATTGCTGTATGTCTTATAATACCCAGTATTGCTGTATGTCTTACAATACCCAGTATTGCTGTATGTCTTACAATACCAAGTATTGCTGTATGTCTTACAATACTTAATATTGCTGTATGTCTTACAATACCCAGTATTGCTCTATGTCTTACAATACCCAGTATTGCTGTATGTCTTACAATACCCAGTATTGCTGTATGTCTTACAGTACCCAGTATTGCTGTATGTCTTATAATACCCAGTATTGCTGTATGTCTTACAATACCCAGTATTGCTGTATGTCTTACAGTACCCAGTATTGCTGTATGTCTTACAATACCCAGTATTGCTGTATGTCTTACAATACTTAATATTGCTGTATGTCTTATAATACCCAGTATTGCTCTATGTCTTACAATACCCAGTATTGCTGTATGTCTTACAATACCCAATATTGCTGTATGTCTTACAGTACCCAGTATTGCTGTATGTCTTACAATACCCAGTATTGCTGTATGTCTTACAATACCCAGTATTGCTCTATGTCTTACAATACCCAGTATTGCTCCATGTATTGTAATACCCAGTATTGCTATCTTGTAATACCCAATATTGCTGTATGTCTTGTAATACCAGTATTGCTGTATTAATTGTAATCCCCAATATTGCTGTATGTCTTGTAATATTCAATATTGCTCTGTGTCTTGTAATACCCAGTATTGCTGTCTTGTAATACCCAATATTGCTGTATGTCTTGTAATACCCAGTATTGCTGTATGTCTTGTAATACCCAGTATTGCTCCATGTATTTTAATACCCAGTATTGCTGTCTTGTAATACCCAATATTGCTGTATGTCTTGTAATACCTAGTATTGCTCTATTTATTGTAATCCCCAATATTGCTGTATTTATTGTAATCCCCAATATTGCTCTATGTCTTGTAATACACAATATTGCTCTGTGTCCTGGTATAACTAATATTGCTCTGTCTTGTAATACCCAATGTTGCTCTGTGTCCTGGTGTAACTAATATTGCTCTGTCTTGTAATACCCAATGTTGCTCTGTGTCTTGTAATACCCAATATTGTTCTGTGTCTTGTAATACCCATTATTCTCTGTGTCCCGGTATAACTAATATTGCTCGATGTCGTGTAATACCCAATATGGCTCTGTGTCCTGGTATAACTAATATTGCTCTATGTCGTGTAAAACCCAATATGGCTCTGTGTCCTGGTATAACTAATATTGCTCTGTCTTGTAATACCCAATGTCGCTCTGTCTTGTAATACACAATGTTGCTCTGTGTCTTGTAATACCCATGATTGCCCTGTCTATTGCAATCCCCAATATTGCTCTATGTCTGGCAACACCCAATATTGCAGAGAATGAAGAAACCAAGAGGCCCTGAGCAGCAGGGAATGAAGAAAACAAGAGGCCCAAGAGGACCCATATGGCTCAAATGGCTAAAATAATAAGGGTCAGAAAGATTGGTAATAATTGATACTTAAAGTAAACGGGAGCCTGAAGTGTTCACATAGACATTATTGTGTACAGTGTGTACTTAATACATGAGCCTCACTTAAAACAGGACTATTCATAAGGAAAAATATATAGAATATAAAATCATAGATTGACTTTGATCAAGTTTGGTAAGGATCTGATTAAAAATAAAGGTGCTACTAGAGTGGTGACAAGGAAAAATATGGCATGTATTATGAAAGGCGCTATCCTGCCAACAACAGCCGCATCTTACAGCATAATGTACACTAGTGTTGCGAATCCGCTGAAAATTCATGATCAATCATCAGAATATATAACTGACCAATGATCGATCATTAATCAATTAAACATGGCTGCTTTAAAAGCAATCACATTAAAATCATATCCTAATTACGCTTTGATACTCTCCACTATTGCCTAGTAGCGAAGAGTATTGCAGCGTGATAAAGGGTCTGATTTTAATGAGATTGCTATAAAAGATGAGTGTAAGCCTTTTTCAGACTTCAATGAAGAAAAGAATCATATTTCAAGTATGTTCTGGTAATAAAGGAACTGAATAAAACTAACATAAATTTTAAATGAGGGCCTGTAGACGCTCTACTGTGTAAAATAGCTTTTATCGGGAGATCAAGAAAAGTAGTCGGTACAAAGCTTGTGTTACCCGCTATAAACGTGATGATTTGTTGCAAAACTGGTTAATCTCTGAATATAATGCAATTCATCACGAATCTAATAATTATGTGTGTGGCCATGTGGAGAATGGAATACATGGATTCCTTAATTTTTACCTAGTTTTAGACATGGTCACTGGCAATCTTAGAAAACTGGCGGCCAAGAGAAACACAAATCTGAAGGGAACTTCCCTAAAGATCATTGTGATTAAGTTTCATCGAAAATTCCTTCAAGTAGTTTCAGAGAAGATGTCATATTTAGCCTTTTCCTATATAAACTTTAGGTCGCCATGGCGGCCATTTTGATTATTGGAAGAAAACAAAAAACACAAACTTAATAGACGCCAACCCGCATTGTGATAAAGTTTCAACAAAATCCTTGAAAAGGTTTCAGAGAAGATGTCATATTTAACTTTTCCTATATAACTCTATGTAAACTTTGGGTCACCATGGCGACCATATTGATTATTCGACGATAACGAAATACACAAATTTGATAGAGACCAACTCAAGGAACATGTATATGATATTTCATTAGAATGGATTAAGAGGTTTCGGAAGAGATGTTTGAAATTTCTTTAAATTTGACCTAGTTTTAGCAATGGCGGCCATCTTGGACAACTGGCGGCTGCGAAAAACACAAAGCTGAGGTGCACTATCCCAAAGATCATTGTGATAAAGATTCAACAAAATCCTTCAAGAGGTTTCAGAGAAGATGTCATTTTTAGCCTTTTCCTACATAACTCTATGTAAACTTTGGGTCGTCGTGGCAGCCATTTTGATTATTCGACGATAACAAAAAACACAAATTTGATAGAGGCTAACCAAAGGAACATGTATATGATATTTCACTGGAATGGATTAAGTGGTTACGTCGGAGATGTCGTTTGAAATCTCTTTAAATTTGACCCAATTTAGCCATGGCGGCTATTTTGGATGACCAAAGGCCGTGAAAAACACAAATCTGAGGAGGACTATCCCAAAGATCATTGTGATTAAGTTTCATCAAAATCCTTCAAGCGGTTTCAGAGAAGATGTAATTTTTAGCCTTTTCCTATATAACTCTTATGTAAACTTTGGGTTGACGTGGTGGCCATTTTGATTATTCGACAATAACGAAAAAACACAAACTTGATAGAGGCCGAATGGAACAAGTGGTTTTGGAGGAGATGTTCGAAATTTCCCTAAATTTGACCTAATTTTAGCCATGGCGGCCATCTTGGACGACTGGCGGCCATGAAAAACATAAATCTGAGAGGGGGCCTCCTAAGTAACATTGTGATAAAGTTCCATGAAAAGCCTTCAAGTGGTTTCAGAGATGTCGATTTTATAAACTTACTAACAGTCGGACGGATATATGACGGACGAAAAGTGATCGCATATGCGCGCCTGGCCTTTGGCCAGTAGAGCTAAAAATAAGATTACTTGCTGCAAAAGTATAACTCATTTTATTTTGTTGTACATTTTAGTACAAGAGAATAAAATAAGCCATAATTTTCAACAACCGAGTAAAGTCGATCATGAAATTTTTTAATTGATTAATCAGATCAAATGCATAACTGATCGATGATCGATCAAATCAATTAATCGGAACAACACTAATGTACACCATGTTTAAACCTACTGTCGACCAGTTAAATATATATATAACTTATTTGTTTTGAGAATGCAAACTGTAGACACAATATAAACGTCTTTAACCAGCCAGGCCAAACCCAAAAACTGGAGTGACGTATTGGAGTTACCAACTCATTTTTGCTGTTATTTGGCGGGTTAGCCTCTTTAAATGAAGGGCCAATACTCGTATGGTTCTTATTTTCAAATATAAATGATTTTCGAACATGTCCAAGTTTTCATAAATAAGATTTTGACAAAAGTTGGTAATTATCGGATGCAAAAGAAAGGCCTTCATCTGTCCAATAATGTATTTTTGTCTCATTTTTTTGAATAAAAAAAAAAGAGTTATACCGGTAGGTGTTGCTTTTCCGACGGCAGCAGCATCAACATTTGACTTAAGTTTTAATAGGTAACTTTCTCACAAACTATATGCGCTAGTCCTTTCAAACTTTGCTTATAGTTGTATCTTGGGTGGTACATTGCAATGCGACAAAGCAAATGTGAATGTGACCTTGACCCTCCAAGCAAAGGGCAGATAACTTAATAAATTTTACCTTCAACTTTTGCATTTAAGTCAATTTCTTACAAAATGTATGTACTCAGACCTAGAAAATGTGACCCCATGGGCAGGGACAATCGTAACCCTAGGGTCACTACTGTAACACACTTGGTAGATGCAAAATATTAGATATCTAGATCTAAGTAGATTTTTGTCTCTCCTTTTCGAAAGAAAAAAAAGAGACATAGGTGTTGCTCTTCCGGAGGCAGCAGCGTCAACATTTGATTTTGCATTTAGGTCACTCTCACAAACTGTAGGTATTATACCTTCCAAACTTTGCTTAAAGTTCTATTTTTGGTGGTTCATTGCACCAAAGCAAAAAGTGGATGTGACCTTGACCCTCCAAGCAAAGGGCAGGTAAGTCTCATGTTACGTGACTTCACAAACTATAATTATGCACTAGCTGTTTTGAACTTTGTTTATAGTTTAATCTTTGGAAGACAGCAAAATATATTTTGACATAGTTGTGTCTTGGGTAGTGCATTTTTTTGGATACATGGATTTCATCTACCTTTTCAATCTCATTAAAATCATATCCTAATTTGTCTGTTGAACGCAAAAACGATGTAAGTGCATTATCGCTACTTTTCAGGAGAGACAAAAAACTGTTAAAAGTTTTAGATTGGTATTATTAAGGGTTAATTTTTCATACTTAAGCTAAAAATACAGTTATACTTTAGACATAACAGTTTATGTGTCTAATGTTTTTTAATTAAAAAGGTTACAGTGAAAGTAAACAAGAGGTCAATGACCTTGAAGCTCTACTGATTGATTTTGATTTGAGGAAGTAGTCGCTACAAACTTGTCTTTTGAAAATTTATTTTTAACCATGGCGGCCATCTTGAATTTATGGCCGACCTGAAATTTTGCTAGGATCAATTAGACATCAAGAGCAACATTCCTGTGAAGTTTCATGAAAATCCGTCAAGTAGTTTCAGAGGAGTAGTCGCTACAAGTTTTCATTATATAACTCTATGTAAACAAAGATGGCCGCTGACTGCCATGTTTAACATCGAATCAAAACGATTTTTGACAAGGACCAACATCATGTCATGCTGATCATTTTAGAAAAAGTCCCATATCAATATCACTTATAGTTTTCAAAAAAAATCTATTTTTAGCCATGGTGGCCATCTTGAATTTCCGGCCGCCCTGAAATTTTGCTAGGATCAATAGGACATTAAGAGCAACATTCCTGTAAAGTTTCATGAAAATCTGCCAAGTAGTTTCAGAGGAGTAGTCGCTACAAGTTTTTACTATATAATTCTATGTAAACAAAGATGGCCACTGGCAGCCATGTTTAACGTCGAATCAAAATGATTTTTGACAAGGACCTACATCATGTCATGCTGATCATTTTAGAAAAAGTCCCATATCAATATCACTTATAGTTTTCAAGAAGTAGTCGCTACAAACTTGTATTTTGAAAATTTATTTTTAGCCGTGGCGGCCATCTTGAATTTCCGGCCGACCTAAAATTTTGCTAGGATCAATTAGACATCAAGAGCAACATTCCTGTGAAGTTTCATGAAAATCCGTCAAGTAGTTTCAGAAGAGTAGTCGCTACAAGTTTTCATTATATAACTCTATGTAAACAAAGATGGCCGCTGACTGCCATGTTTAACATCGAATCAAAACGATTTTTGACAAGGACCAACATCATGTCATGCTGATCATTTTAGAAAAAGTCCCATATCAATATCACTTATAGTTTTCAAGAAGTAGTCGCTACCAACTTGTATTTTGAAAATCTATTTTTAGCCATGGTGGCCATCTTGAATTTCCGGCCGCCCTGAAATTTTGCTAGGATCAATAGGACATTAAGAGCAACATTCCTGTAAAGTTTCATGAAAATCTGCCAAGTAGTTTCAGAGGAGTAGTCGCTACAAGTTTTTACTATATAATTCTATGTAAACAAAGATGGCCACTGGCAGCCATGTTTAACGTCGAATCAAAATGATTTTTGACAAGGACCTACATCATGTCATGCTGATCATTTTAGAAAAAGTCCCATATCAATATCACTTATAGTTTTCAAGAAGTAGTCGCTACAAACTTGTATTTTGAAAAATTATTTTTAGCCGTGGCGGCCATCTTGAATTTCCGGCCGACCTAAAATTTTGCTAGGATCAATTAGACATCAAGAGCAACATTCCTGTGAAGTTTCATGAAAATCCGTCAAGTAGTTTCAGAGGAGTAGTCGCTACAAGTTTTCATTATATAACTCTATGTAAACAAAGATGGCCGCTGACTGCCATGTTTAACATCGAATCAAAACGATTTTTGACAAGGACCAACATCATGTCATGCTGATCATTTTAGAAAAAGTCCCATATCAATATCACTTATAGTTTTCAAAAAAAATCTATTTTTAGCCATGGTGGCCATCTTGAATTTCCGGCCGCCCTGAAATTTTGCTAGGATCAATAGGACATTAAGAGCAACATTCCTGTAAAGTTTCATGAAAATCTGCCAAGTAGTTTCAGAGGAGTAGTCGCTACAAGTTTTTACTATATAATTCTATGTAAACAAAGATGGCCACTGGCAGCCATGTTTAACGTCGAATCAAAATGATTTTTGACAAGGACCTACATCATGTCATGCTGATCATTTTAGAAAAAGTCCCATATCAATATCACTTATAGTTTTCAAGAAGTAGTCGCTACAAACTTGTATTTTGAAAATTTATTTTTAGCCGTGGCGGCCATCTTGAATTTCCGGCCGACCTAAAATTTTGCTAGGATCAATTAGACATCAAGAGCAACATTCCTGTGAAGTTTCATGAAAATCCGTCAAGTAGTTTCAGAAGAGTAGTCGCTACAAGTTTTCATTATATAACTCTATGTAAACAAAGATGGCCGCTGACTGCCATGTTTAACATCGAATCAAAACGATTTTTGACAAGGACCAACATCATGTCATGCTGATCATTTTAGAAAAAGTCCCATATCAATATCACTTATAGTTTTCAAGAAGTAGTCGCTACCAACTTGTATTTTGAAAATCTATTTTTAGCCATGGTGGCCATCTTGAATTTCCGGCCGCCCTGAAATTTTGCTAGGATCAATAGGACATTAAGAGCAACATTCCTGTAAAGTTTCATGAAAATCTGCCAAGTAGTTTCAGAGGAGTAGTCGCTACAAGTTTTTACTATATAATTCTATGTAAACAAAGATGGCCACTGGCAGCCATGTTTAACGTCGAATCAAAATGATTTTTGACAAGGACCTACATCATGTCATGCTGATCATTTTAGAAAAAGTCCCATATCAATATCACTTATAGTTTTCAAGAAGTAGTCGCTACAAACTTGTATTTTGAAAAATTATTTTTAGCCGTGGCGGCCATCTTGAATTTCCGGCCGACCTAAAATTTTGCTAGGATCAATTAGACATCAAGAGCAACATTCCTGTGAAGTTTCATGAAAATCCGTCAAGTAGTTTCAGAAGAGGAGTCGCTACAAGTTTTCATTATATAACTCTATGTAAACAAAGATGGCCGCTGGTAGCCATGTTTAATGCCGAATCAAAACGATTTTCAACAAGGACCAACACCATGTCATGCTGATCATTTTAGAAAAAGTCCCATATCAATATCACTTAGAGTTTTCAAGAAGTAGTCGCTACAAACTTGTATTTTAAAAATCTATTTTTAGCTTTGGTGGCCATCTTGGATTTCACATCATCATGAATTTTTGCTAGGAGCAACTAGACTTCATGGGCAACATTTCTGTAAAGTTTCATGAATATCCATCCAGTAGTTTCAGAGGAGTAGTCGCTACAAATAAAAGTTTACGGACAGACGGACGACGGACGCCTCACCATGGCATAAGCTCTGCTGATCTCTGATCAGTCGAGCTAAAAACACACAAGATTTTTGCACTGAAAACTATGTAAGATCACTTATTGGTTTTTGTACTTAAAATTTTAGGAGGTATGCTTTTCAACTTAGTTTCCCAATAGACAAGTCCTTAACAGTCGATACACTTTTTCTTTTCTTCAAAGTATCTTCCAGGCTTCTATGCATCTTATATATTTTTTAGGTAAGGCCAAATAAAATTTTATCACATAACGTCCCTTGTTAGCAATGTTGAACACCCATTTAATATTCTATTGTATGACACATGTGTCATACAACCTGGAACGATTTTGATTGGTTGAGTTAAACCTGTAACACTACGCAAGTTTATTAACTTAAACGATTTTATTTATTACAAATTCACCCAGATCTGAGTCATAAACTTATTATTTGTGACAGCTTATAAAAATAATGCACGTTATACAAAACATTGTTGTTGGTTTGTTAAAAAGTTGGCGTAAACTGCTATTTTGTAAAGAGGTAAAACACGAACTCTTTTATACGCAACGTTATGTGTGAGACGCGATGTTACGACGTCATATATTTTATGACATTTTGGCGCTAAAGTGTGTCTGACATCGTGGCGGTTCTATGTCCATCTGAATTAATTTTTACTAATTTGATTGCAATGTTATGTGATAAAAAGGATCTTAAACTCGTTCCCATTCCATATAAGATTTATGAAACTCGTTTCATAAATCTTATATGAAATGGGAACTCGTTTAAGATCCTCTATAATATATGTGTGGTTCCTATTATATATATAGGGTAGGTCAGGTAGGGAAAATATTTTATTTTCTAAAAATATATATTTTTTTTATTTGGTATTTTTATCACTCAATACTTTTAAAATTTAATCAACTAACTTAAATACACATGTGTTGATATCAGGTATTTTTATTTTTCCTTTTTTTTTAAATTATATTTTATTTATTTATATTTTTTATGTTTTTTTGGCATGAAATATTTAGGACGAGCCCTTAAAAACGGGGTCGGTCGGGAAACCGGAACCACATATAAATTTTTATTTGGCCTAATAGATGTCACAGTCATGTGTCATGTGTTGTGATGTCATATTGCAAATAAATGTAAGTGCAGGTCCAGTTTAAATTTTAATGCAAAAACAGTGTAAGTGCACTTACGCTGTTTTTACGCTAAGAAAAAAAGCCACCAAAGATACATCATTTTGCAAATAGTTAATAAAATACTAAATAATGGGCTATTTACTAAAAAACAGTTATGGGGTATGTATCTTGGTTAAATACACTGATTTATGTAAAAAAGTGATTTTGTGAAAAATGTCACTTACATGGTTTTAGCGTTCAAGGGACGAATTATGCTTAGATACTCTCCACTGTAGGACAACACTGCCAGATCCGACCTTCCATCTAATTCATGAGAAGATCAACTAAATTCAACCAATGAAATTGTATGTTTCATATGCACAGATGCCGTTCAAGTGAACTGAACAAACCAAAATCCACATAAAACATATAGATTCGAATAAAGATAAAGCTTTCCTGTGTTATTGCTGTGGTTTGCACGATAAATTCAAAGAAATGCACTAAATGGCATGTTTTACATAAAAAATTCGAAGAAACTCATAGGCGCTGTCATAGTTTTGAAAATATATATTATTTATATATAATTACGACATTAGATATTCCAAAAAGTAAGTACATCTCAGTTGATAGCGACGTCGACTATTGACCAGCGAGTATAATTTTAGTGTGGGTTCAATCCCACAAATTGGTACATTGTTTTGTACCGCTATTAAATTCTGTCAGTCTTTTTTTTTCAGTAAATATTCAATAATGGTTGGTGTGTTATGTTTGTCAACGCAATTATTTTGTGTTTTATACACTAAATGTTACGGACATTGTCTCTTTCAATACCGAGCATAGACTGCTCCGCAGCGGTTTAATGAAACGCGACATGCACAGTGAAGCAGTATATACCGAACAAATTTGTAGGCTAAAATCTGATTGGTAAGGTCAATCTGACGTGACCTCCAATGCAGTGTCGTCAGATCCTTAGTGGTGTAGAGAATAGTAGCGTGATAAAGGGTCTGATTTTAATGAGATTGCTACTTTTTTGGGGTGATTTTTTTTTATACAGGTTTTCTTTTTTTTTTGAAATGAATGAATGCACTTAAATGTCATATATTAGCAAAATATAAACTCTGTTGTTTTTAGTTGTTAAAATGTTTACAAACTTTCATTTAAACAACATTTACCTCTGATTTCTAAGTCTCATCCCCATTAGGCGAGACATGTGAATCCATGGATTCTTGTTTAAAAATAGTGTTTACTGTCGGGTTAAAGAGAATGTATTAAATACACAAAATATAAAAATCAGCACTTTGAAGCTAATGCTTGCAATGTTAGCTCACTGAGTTTGAAAAAACCTAATCACACATAATCTTCGAGAAATCCATATCTTTCTCCTTTAGAAATGAAATAAGATATAGATACCTCACTTATGTATCATCCACCTGTCAATAACATGGCATTAACTGGTGTCTATTAAACAAACAACATTAGAGACTATAAACACTTTATTACATTAAAGGCAAACTAATGCAGTAAAAATACATAATCACAAAAAGTAATTAAATGTATTTAACAAATTATTTTTATTGTTATGACTTTTCAAAATTGATATATTTGTTACGCTGATCTAAAGTGAACTTCTTTTCAAATAAATCATTGCTTTAGAATCTTTTATTTAACTTTTAATACAGGCACTCAACAACTGACCACAAGTTACAGATTGCATAAATATATTGCATAACAGTCCCAAAACTCTTACTCCCTGAAGTTCCCTCGACTCTCTCCACATTACAGAAATGGTGGGGCAGTATTTCGTCTCGAACATGAGTGAAATTGGATCAGGAAATTGAAGTGGCGAAAAAGAATCAAATTATTTCAAGATGTGGGAATATCTGACCCTCAGTGCATCACACATCTCTTCATAAAGTTCTTTAGTTAGTGTAATGCAAGTTTAAATCAATAAATAATAAATTCATTTCTCAAAAGAGTTTTTTTTCACACTTTCTAGACTTCTGTTGGTTATATATTGGTATTATTATTGATCCTTATTCCCCTCCCAAAGACCATATATAAATATTTAACAAAAAATGTCACCAATAAGTGACAAATGCTTCTGAAAATGTTTACTCAGTTGACCTTTGACCTCCACGTATGACCTTTACCTTTGAGTTACAGATCCAATTCTTGCGCACGACAAACCTTCTCTTTATGGTTAACATGTGTGTGAAGTTGCATTATAAGCTATCCCCTCAGTTCTTTCAAAGTTATGGCTGAGACAAGTTTGTTTCAGACTTAAGGACGGACGGGGGCATTAAAACAATTTGTGAATGCCATAAGAGGATATCATATCAGTAAAGAAAGATTGAGCCAGAAAATAAGTAATGTTTTGTTGGATTACAAAAGTTGTGGTTATTGTATATACATGTTATGTTCTCCATTAAACATCAAGACCACAGTGATATGGTACGGTCCTTTAACCCTCCACGTTAGATTACTTGCATGAGAACATTTAGTATTGTAAATAAATTTTACCAAAAATAAGTTACAAAATATGATAGTCATAAAGTTAAATGATATGCTATGTAAAAATAAAAGTACATGCGAAAAAATGGAATTATTGAGTGGTAATTAAGTCATATAGCTTTATAACGATTCTTTCACATTTAAGATTGCTATTTTGTAACTCACAATAAATGGCAAATGTCTAAAATTGTTTGTCGACTACAGGAAAACAACAATGGAATGTAATGAATGAATGATTTTGTCCGAGCCCTCGAAAACATGAACCTTCACTTACCGAGTGATACACACAAATGGATTTGGCTCCTCTCGTCATCATAAGCAATGCTCATGTAAAGGTTATCCAGAAGATGGAGTAACAATCCGGAAACAGAATTATTGATGACAAATGTATACTTTTAGCAACCACGACCTTGGCATTCAACCAACAGACATTTACCAAAATGGATAGAGTTCCTCTTCTCATAATAGAAAATGCTCATTTTAAAACAATCGCTTGAATATAAATAGAATTATTATCTGGAAATGAGTACGACTGATAGAGCGATTACTATAGGGCTCCAGCATCTTCAATGTGGGGCCCTAACGATCAGTCAAATAAAGAGTAAATAAAGAGTATTTAGACAGGTAATTGTTAAATCGCAAATTCATAAATGTTATTGATTGTATTAAATAAATTTAAAAAAAAAAAAAATGCATTAGGCTACGAGTAAACATTAAACAACACTCTTATTTAATCAAAAAATATTATGGATAAGGGCAAATATTGGCCCAAATTGATATTTGTAAAAAGAAAAATCAATATAAACATGATAAAACAAAAACGTATAATATGCTTATAAATATGACAGTATGGATGCTAAAAAGTTTTATTTCAGCTGTTCCCTGTATGAGTATCTACAGGAACGATGGATAGGGACTAGCGTGTGGGTGGTGACATCAACTCGCTTGTAATTGTTGTGTTTCTTTAGACTGGAGATATTCTGGGTATGTTCTACAGGCCTTCTGCATCATGGTCAGGAAACCGGGTACACCTGTCTAGATTGTGAAATATAAAAAATTATAAAAATACATGGGCAGTAATGTATTCATTTTTTATTTACTTTACCATTAACATTTAATTAATATGTGGATCATGGTCAGGAAGCTTGTATTACTGTCTGTTGAAATATAAACAAAGAAGATGAAAAAAAAGTTTCCATTAAACATGGACACGACACCCAACCTGGCATGATGAATTTAAGACAGCAGCAAAGCTGTTGAAGAAGGCATTGTTTTCCAGTAACAGCATGTATAACCTTTTCTTGCATACCGGATCCGCCATTTTACTGGGACTAGATATTTCCATCTCACCCTAGGGTCGAGATAAAATTCAAGAGCGCCAACATCCGGTATGCTGGAAAACATGCAAAACGTAAGTAGCTGGCCATCGACGCACAGCATGTCTCTGATATGCAAGAAAAAGAATCTATCATGGGTATTCGGTTCAGATAGGGAATTCCAACCCTCGGTATAAGTGTTTTAATCGGAACCTCGGCAGAGCCTCGGTTCCGATAAAAACACTTATACCTCGGGTTGGAATTCCCTATCTTCACTGGATACCCATGAAAGATTCTTATAATCTACTTCTTCTTTCTCAGTAATAAGAAAGACCAAAATCTCACGTCCATTTTGTGAGAGGTGAGAGAAAATACTCTTGTAAGTCTTGTTTACTGATTACGCTCCAACCTCTCTTCCCATCTTTCTCTCTCAGTAGTCTGTTACTACCTTTCTTGAAGCTTTTATGTAATTTTTTTTTCTAAAATACTGGTTTACCCTTTTCTCTATATTTTATTCTCCTTCTCTGCCTCGCTCTCTACCTCCCACCAGTTCATGCCATTTTATTTTAATAATATACAGTGTAAATGTCTGAGTTGATATAGTGGTCTACCTTTGCTCCCCAATTGATCAGCCATGTTGGTATGGAACCTTTAGGGTTGTCATAGTAACGCATATATGCTGAAAGTTAAATAAAATTGTAAAATTACTACATGATATTTTTGAGGGGCAGGTTGGGACTGGGGTTGGGGGATGGTTATCTCCTGGGGTTGGGGGATGGTTATCTTTTGGGACTGGGGGATGGTTACCTCCTGGGGTTGGGTGATGGTTATCTCTGTAGTAAGATTGAAAAGTCTGTATGATTACAATATTTAAACAAGAGGCCCAAGAGGGCTACTGGCTAACATGGCTCTTATAACATCAATGTAGCGAGTGACTGCCATTTACATTTTTTTGAAAGTTCCGGGCAAAAAACAGCTTTTTAACTAAATCAAGGGCCATAACTAAAGAATCTTGTAAAGTTTGGTAAAGATCAAAATGAAGGCCATACCGTATGAACGAGGCAAAATATAGCATTTTTAACTAAATCAAGAGCCATAACTCAACTGTTACTGGTCCGACTGGTCCAACATAGAGCTAAAAAAAAAAAAAAAAAAAAAAAATAGGGGAAAAAAATAAATAATAATAATTAAAAAAAAAATTTAAACAAATTTAAAAATTTAAAAAAAAAAAAACATTTTTTTTTTTTTTTTTTTTAATAATAATATAAAAAAAATACTGTCATAAAAACTGGTAAAGATTGCCAAAGATCAGATGCAAAATGAAGGCCGTATCGTATGACGAGGCAAATTATAGCATTTTTAAGAAAATCAAGGGCCATAACTCCTTTATTACTGGTCCGATCTGGTTGGTTTTCGAACTTGACCAAGCTTTCATAGACCTTAACAATCTGATAAAGTTTGGTAAAGATCGGATGAAAAATGAAGGCCCTATCGTCTTAACGAGGCAAAATATATCATTTTGAAGTAAATCAAGGGCCATAACTCCATGTTACTGGTTGTCGAACTTGTCCGAACTTTCATTGATATTAACAATCTGATAAAGTTTGGTAAAGATCGGATGAACAATGAAGCCTCTATAGTCTTAACGAGGCAAAATATAGCATTTTTATCTAAATCAAGGGCCATAACTCCGTTGTTACTAGTCCGATATAGCTGGTTTTCAAACTTGTCCAAGCTTTTATTGATATTAACAATCTGATCAAGTTTGGTAAAGATCGGATGAACAATGAAGCCCCTATCGTCTTAACGAGGCAAAATATAGCATTTTTAACTAAATCAAGGACCATAACTCTGCTGTTACTAGTCCGATATGGCTGGTTTTCGAACTTATGCGACCTTTCATTAATATTAACAATGTGGTAAAGTTTGGTAAAGATAGGATGAAAAACGAAGGCCATATCGTCTTAACGAGGCAAAATATAGCAATATAGCATTTTTAACTAAATCAAGGACCATAACTCCGCTGTTACTGGTCCAATCTGGCTGGTTTTCAAACTTGTCCGAGCTTTCATTGATATTAACAATCTGGTAAAGTTTGGTAAAGATAGGATGAAAAATGAAGGCCCTATCGTCTTAACGAGGCACAATTTAGCAATATAGCTTTTTTAACTAAATCAAGGGCCATAACTCTGCTGTTACCAGTCCGATCTGGCTGGTTTTCAAACTCATCTGAGCTTTCATTGATATTAACAACCTGTTAAAGTTTGGTAAAGATCAGATGAAAAATGAAGGCCCTATCGTCTTAACGAGACAAAAGCTAACAACGGACGACGGACGGACGGACGACGGACGGACGACGGACAACTCGGCATCCCATAAGCTCTGCTGGCCTTCGGCCAGTACAGCTAAAAAAAAAGATATCCAAAATTAAGGCAATATATACTGAAAGGAAAAAGAAACGCATAATGGGTATTTCCGCTATATATTGTATGTCTAATATGCTACTGCTAATCGAATGGTACAGGGCAACATAAGGCCTGTCCTTTCGGAAAGAAGGTTTAAACAGCACCGAACACACAAATGGTTACTCCTTTAAAGTTTCTTTATCAACAGAATGCGCATCTGACTCAAGCAGGTGAGCAAACTTAGGCTTTAAACTTTGCAATCTCTTAACATTAAACATAATACTGAAATGGCTTGACTTTTTCAAGCGAAATTTCAACATGTATGAATTTCATGTAACAAAATATACTTTGATTAAAATGTCTACTACATGACAGAGTTGTCCTTTCTGTAATTAGTTGTAATTATATGTGATGACGTTGAGATATGTGGAATATTACGCTGAATTAGGTGTATATAATAGTGTAGTATTAGGCAATTTTTTGATTATGCGTTTCTTTTTCCTTTCAGAATATAAAAATGCACATACAATGATATTTATATAATATATATAAGGACAATTAATTTAACAGAAAATATTGTATTTACATTGAGATTATTACAATCTAAAGGAGGTAACGAGACTGTTCTTGAGGGTTCAGTAGTCTGACTAAACTAGATAATGATGTTCTCTGTTCTAGACTGCCTAAAAGTAACGAATGTGCCCTAACATAATGAATGTGTCTAAATGTAACGAGTGTGTCTAAATGTAATGAATGTGCCTAAACATAATGAATGTTCCTAAACATAATGAATGTGCCTAAATGTAATGAATGTGCCTAAACATAATGAATGTTCCTAAACATAATGAATGTGCCTAAATGTAATGAATGTGCCTAAACATAATGAATGTGCCGAAATGTAATGAATGTGCCTAAACATAATGAATGTGCCTAAACATAACAAATGTGCCTAAATGTAATGAATGTGCCTAAACATAATGAATGTGCCTAAACGTAATGAATGTGCCTAAAAATGACTCCTTATTTACAATGAAGTCCATTCTGCACAGTCATGTGCTATCTAAGGCCATGGACAGTCGTGTGCTATCTTAGGCCATGCACAGTCATGTGCTATCTCAGGTCATGCACTGTAGTGTGCTATCTTAGGCCTTGCACTGTAGTGTGCTATCTTAGGCCATGCACAGTCACGTGCTATCTTAGGCCATGCACAGTCATGTGCTATCTTAGGCCATGAACAGTCAGGTGCTATCTTAGGCCATGCACAGGCATGTACTATCTTAGGTCATGCACAGGCATGTGCTATCTTAGGCCATGCACAGGCATGTGCTATCTTAAGCCATGCACATTCACATGCTATCTTAGGCCATGCACAGGCACATGCTATCTTAGGCCATGCACAGGCATGTGCTATCTCAGGCCATGCAAAGTCACATGCTATCTTAGGCCATGCACAGTCATGTGCTATCTTAGGCCATGGACAGCCATGTGCTATCTTAGGCCATGCACAGTCACATGCTATCTTAGGCCATGCACAGGAATGTGCTATCTTAGGCCATGGACAGCCATGTGCTATCTTAGGCCATGCACAGTCACATGCTATCTTAGGCGATGCAGAGGCATGTGCTATCTTAGGCCATGCACAGTCACGTGCTATCTTAGGCCATGCACAGTCAGGTGCTATCTTAGGCCATGCACAGTCAGGTGCTATCTTAGGCCATGCACAGTCATGTGCTATCTTAGGCCATGCACAGTCACATGCTATCTTAGGCCATGCACAGTCACATGCTATATTAGGCCATGCACAGTCATGTGCTATCTTAGGTCATGCACAGTCCTGTGCTATCTTAGGCCATGCACTGTAGTGTGCTATCTTAGGTCATGCACAGTCAGGTGCTATCTTAGGCCATGCACAGTCACATGCTATCTTAGGCCATGCACAGGCACGTGCTATCTTAGGCAATGCACAGTCACGTGCTATCTTAGGCCATGCACAGGCATGTGCTATCTTAGGCCATGGACAGTCATGTGCTATCTTAGGCCATGCACAGTCACATGCTATATTAGGCCATGCACAGTCATGTGCTATCTTAGGTCATGCACAGTCCTGTGCTATCTTAGGCCATGCACTGTAGTGTGCTATCTTAGGTCATGCACAGTCAGGTGCTATCTTAGGCCATGCACAGGCATGTGCTATCTTAGGCCATGCACAGTCACATGCTATCTTAGGCCATGCACAGTCACGTGCTATCTTAGGCAATGCACTGTCACGTGCTATCTTAGGCCATGCACAGGCATGTGCTATCTTAGGCCATGGACAGTCATGTGCTATCTTAGGCCATGCACAGTCACATGCTATCTTAGGCCATGCACAGGCATGTGCTATCTTAGGCCATGCACAATCACGTGCTATCTTAGGCCATGCACAGGCATGTGCTATCTTAGGTCATGCACAGTCCTGTGCTATCTTAGGCCATGCACAGTCATGTGCTATCTTAGGCCACGCACCAAGGGTAAATTAAACATTTTACACTCGACTCCATTCAAAATCTATGGTAAATTCCAATTTTAGACCTAGCTAAAATGGTGTTTACACAATATTTGATTGATGTGACATTTTTATCGTCGACTGTTCATTTTTAACCCTTAACCCGCTAAGCACGGCTATAATATTCTTTGCATTCATTGTTAACCCAGATCAGCCTGCGTGTAACTCGCTGGCTGATCAGGGTTTACAATGTCCAGCTGCTGATCAGTCATTTTCCCTAAAACACCTCTTTGTCAACTAAATGAAATGGTCTTAATTCAAAGAAAGAATGGTCCATTATATATAGGTAGCGGGTTAAGGGTTAAAAGTTTAGAGTCTTATTGTGGCTAAGTACCCACTTAAAAACACTCAAGATAATTATGGCTGTTTTTAAAGAAAGTGAAAAGAGATTCAGTCTGTTGACAGGTCATAAACTACAGATTCAGTATTTGCGGACTGACCTTTCGACCCTACTTTGCCGTCTGAGGTTAAGACACAACTCTGTTTGTAATCATCGACTCGTATGACTCCCTCCTTCTCCGGTATCGACTTGGTGGTCTCGGAGCGGGCCAACACAGCCCACACCTTCTTGCCATTATACTCCATCTCTTTCATTGTACGAGCATATACATACTTCGGTATGAGTTAAGGACAACATATATTGGAGTCAGAAATACAAGAAATACGCATAAAAAGAAGTTTGCATTTTGGAAGTTCTGTAACTGGCTCTTTAACTTTGTGCATTCTTAACCGATTTTAATAATTAACATGTATGGAAAGAGAGATATTTCCTCTATTGTTGACACCCGATTTTCACATGCGTGTCACAGTAGTAAGTATTGCAGCAGAATGTTTACAGTGGTTTTCATTACTGAGGCCAAACAAAAAAATAGGTGTGTTTCCTATTGCATGCTCTGAAAAAAATAGGGTCGGGTTTTTTTTTTTTTTTTTTTTGTTTTTTTTGGAGCAAGATATTGTGAGATTCTACATGTGTTTATCTCATAAACCCCATACAAGTTGATGATACAGCTGAATATTGCTCTGTGATGTCAGTTTACCTCGATATATTGTGATAAATCATTGTTCAGAACAAATATTTATTTATTTATTTTCATAAAAAGTTTTAGGGTCAGCCCCTTAAAAATAGGGTCGGTCGGGCCACCGGAAATACAGGTATTTTTTTGTTTGGCCTGACTGTAATTAGTGTGAGATTAAGAGTCATGGTGAAGGAAGAGCAAAGAGAGTTATTATAAACATTCAGTCACTAGTACAGTGTTCGCTAGTGGATATTAAAGCAGACTTGGATAATGTTTATGGGAGTGCTGCTCTATAACATGCTACTGTTACTAGGTGGTCACAACGATTTAAGCAGGGTAGGGATACTGTTGAAGATCATCCTCGCCAAGGCCGTCCACTTACGGCATATACTGAAAATGACGTTGTTACTGTAAAACAAATAATTGAAGAAGAAGCTCCACAGTGGAGGAAATGTTTGACAGATGTGGCATTAGTTAGGGGCAGTGTTTGTGATTTTAAAACAAAACACTTAGATTTGTTAACACAAGCGCAAAAAAAGCTACAGGACTTTTACAAATGCCTGATGATTGTGACAATAGGTGACTTTTTGAAATAGTAACGGGTGATGAAACATGGATATCATTCTTTGAACCTGATTGTAAAGAGAATAACAAAGTATGGGTCGCGGAAAATGGTGAGAGACCACAAACAGCTGGCAAATCCAAGTCTGCAAAACATGTTTTTTTACGCATTGTTTTCTAATGCCAGTGGAATGGTAGTTCAGGTTTCTGTCCCTGAACACACCACAGTCACAGGAAAGCACTAAGCTGAAAAAGTTCTTCCTACTTTGTTCGACATTACACAGGTCCACGTATCGGGTGCGCAGATTGAGGATAAAGCACCGTCGCACATGTAGGTCATCGTACAGGAATATTTGGAGACATGGGGTATTAAAACTTCGCCACAACCTGCATATAGCCCAGATCTGTCACCCTGTGACTTTTTGTTAAATTCTCTCATCAAACAGTGCTTAAGAGGACGCCAGTTTGAGACTCGCACAGCCATCGGTAGTTATTTCAATGCACCAATACCATACCTAAAAGTGACTATAAATTTTCAGGTTGGATAAGATGTCTGCGAAAATGTGTACAGGTCAACGGGGAGCATTTCGGAGGCTTGGACTAGTCATATTGAACCAGGTAAGTTATATTTCTAAAGCACAACCAGTTGCAGAACTTTCAGAATGTCCCTCGTATATACACACCAATCAAAGAACTGGCAAATATTAGTCAAAAAAATACATGTTTTTTTAGAAGTGAAAAATAACGGCAGTTACAAAATCATGTTATTGTTTGATGTTGTTATTCACTCCCTAACAAAAAATATGCTCTACATGTTAAAATAAGCGGAACACCCGCTGTATCTCTGACGGATTAAATAATTGAACTGGTCATTTTACCATTAATTTCTGAAATTACAATCTAACTATAAAGTTTGAAGACAGGGGTTGCAATCCTTCATGAATTATGGAGCAGATTTTTTTTTAATTGTTAAATTTTATGAAAATGGGCATAACTCTACATTGGATAATTGATAAGGAGTAACTGTATAAAGTTGCATGACCATAGGTCAATGTTTTACAAAGTCATGAGCTAGGGTAGGTTGCAGGTTAAAGTTGTATGGAAAGGGACATAACTCTGCCAAAATGAAAGTCAGAGTTATTGGACATGTCAATAGCATTGAATGATAAAGAAAAACAGTATATAGTTGTAAGACCATATGCCAATATTTTGCCAAGTTATGAGCCAGGGTAGGTTGCAGGTTAAAGTTTTATGGAAAGGGGCATAATTCTGCCAAAATGAGTTATTGGACATGTTTAATGACATTCCCTGAGGTAAGATGAAGATGTGTGTGAAGTTTCATGAACAAAGATCAAATGTTTTTAAGTTATGGTCAAGGTTAGGTTGCAGGTTAAAGTGTGACAGACAACAGATGGACAAAGTGATCCCTAAGTGTCTGCCATGTTAGTGATTTAACCTTTGAAAGGCAGTGGAATTCACCTATATAAAGTTAGAATTGTTAACCATAATCTTTATAATAATAACAAATAATAAATAAAAATTACAAAAGGGTTGGTTGCAAAAAAAAAATCGGAAGTTTTACATAAAGGATACATCTCTGTGAGACATTGGCCACGGGTAGTTGACATGCCAGTATATGAGAGATTTTCCATCAGCCTCAGTTTCATGTAGTTCTGTAAAATAAAGAAAGAGAAAACATTCATAACAATATAACAGTAGTGATCATTTCTGCAAGTTTGGAAATTACCGTAACATCCTGGATGATCCATGACAGGAATTATTAAAGCCGGACTATGCTTATTCTAAACCATAATGGAGATGAACTAGACTAAAAGCCGCGTGTAAGTGAAGACTGCCACAGCCATATTCATATTATTTTACCATATTCATGCTCGGGAATCGCACCGCGCAGCATTGCATTTACAATACCGAGAGTTTAAGGTGGAGGATTTACGGTAATGCAGACAAGCGATCAAAAGTGCCGGAATTGAGGTAGGTGTATAACATTAAGGACACCTATCTCAATTCCGGCAATTTCGCATTTAAAACTGTTTTCAAAAGAAAGTCATGTGCTAGCTAATTGACCAAAGTGACTACTCCCAAAATGTGGTCATCGACCATCTGAGCATGTTTGAGAAAACCTTTCTGCCGTATGCAGTTTATATAGGGAAAAAATCGCATAACACATGTAGATGCTATAATTTCAGTGGAGCGCTGTGGTCTAGTGGTAGAGCGTTGGACCCATGATCCAAAAGTCGTGGGTTCGATTCCCGTCATTGTCATATGCGTTGTGTCCCTGAGCAAGACACTTTATCTGCATTGCTTAGTACTGGTTCTACCCAGGAAGACATCGAGAGTGATTCAAATAAGTTCATAGAGCTTTCGTTACAATCGATGTAAAATAAATAAGTTTAAACTAAGTGTGTCGGGAGCTCCGATGAATTGATTTTATTATTTCTTATGGCTTAGTACAACATCTCCCTTCAATTGGATTCGACCTCTATCATAAGGAATCGGTCTTATTGACGTCTTTCAGTTAAATTAAAGGCATTTACGGTAATCTTGAATATAATAGGCATTGCAATATCAATTCTTGAATCTGTCTTTTTTTAAAACCTACTTGCATGTAATTAAACCAAAGGTACTGAAATTTGGAGTTTCTTTTATCATATTCTTATTCTACCATGCATATGGTGAAGTATATATTCTAAAGCAATCGTGAACATACAAGTTTTCAGACAATCTAACTATAACAATTGAAGACTGGGGGTGCAATCCTTCATGCATTATGGAGTAGTTTTTTTTTAAATTACAGGTTAAAGTTTATGAAGAGGGGCACAACTCTGCAGTAGATAATTAATAAAGTGAACTGTATAAAGTTTCATGACTATAGGTCAATATTTTATCAAGTGATGTGCTAGGTTAGGTTGCACGTTAAAGTTTTATGAAAATGGGCACAATTCTGCCAAAATGGAAGTCAGCTTTATTGGGCATTTCGACGGCATTGAATAATTGATCAAGAAGAACTGTACAAAGTTGTATGACCCTAGTTCAATATATTGCCAAGCTCAATTGAATTAGATATATGTTCAGTTGAAGTAGACCGATGTTTAAATAATTGAAGAGAGGTTCAATTAACTGAGTTTCACATAATTTGGCTTTCATGCGTATTGTTGCTGTTGTTGTTTTTTTCAAGTGCCGAACTTGCGAATCCCAGACAGGTCAATTATATTCTTTTCATGTAAGTTATTATATTTAGCTGTTATCGAGTGTTTGTTATCGAGTGTTTGTTATCGCGTGTTTTAAACAGTACTTATAATAATATGATAGTAAAACATAAATAGGCATCTCTTAAAACGACGAATATATCCACCTTGAGTTTGTTCTTATTTCATAGCATGCCTGCAGTGTAGGTTGCACGCCTGTACTGCTGTGCATGTTTTGCGAGGTCTTCAAGTAAGCATGTTTGTGTCTAGAAATTCGCACATGTACGTCAGACATATATATCTATTGCTGGGAAATTAAATGTAAAGGTCTGAATATTACCAAAAATAGCATCTACGTGTTATGCGATTTTTCTCCCACATAAATTGCATATAGCACAAAGGATTTCTCAAACATGCGCAGATGGTCGATGCCCAAATTCTGGGAATAGTCGCTTTGGTCAATTGGCTAGCACATGACATTCTTTCGATTTTTGAAAAAAGGTTTAAATACAAAAACATTCGTGCACAATGTTGAACACTTACCTCAATTCCGGCAATTTTGATCGCTCGCCTGCATTACCGGAAATCCTCTACCTTAAACTCTTGTTATGTAAAAGCAATGCTGGCAGTGCGCTTCCCGGGCGTGATATTTCTCCATGCATTAATAAAGCAACTGACTTGGAAACAGTTTTTCCTTATTTTTGTATGATGACTTTTTAACAGTTTTGTTTGTAAACATTTTCCTGTTCTCTAGAATGACCCACTGGTTCCGCTACCCATCGCTGTTATACAACAGTATTCATGGCAAACAAGGTAATAGCGCATTAGTTCCATTTACCGAAACACAGTGATGTAGCTGTTAGAGCGTCTGCCTTCAATTCGGGAGAATGTGGGTTCAAGTCCCCTGCTTGACAAGCAAATAATGGGTAGTCTGTTTTATTTTATGTTTATTCTACCTTTAAAAACATATCTCCAGACTATTTTTCAGCAAATGGCACATCATTCAGATTTACAGCTAGTATAGTGTTTATGGTAATACCCATATATACGTGTAATTCCATGCATTATTGTTTAAAAAGCTGGTTTTAACCCAAAGATTTTCAAAGCAAATTTATATTACATACAGAAAAAATAATTAGAAATTTCATCAAAAAAGGTTGAAAACATGTGCCTGAAACTAGCGCCCCAAACAATAGTACAATCTGCCAATATAGTAAATTATTAAATGTTAATACCATTCACATAGGAATCCCACTTTTTTCTGTATTCTAAATCCATGTAGACATAAGCACAGGTATCTGGCTGCACATCATCCAGTATTCCATACACCTTGTACTCATACAATCCAGATGTCTGAAATTAAACGTAACATTCCAGTATTTCATATGTGTAACAGGTCTAATATTTTCTGCCTTTCTTTTTCCTTCTTCCATTACTTCCCAGCCCCTGTTGTGGACCTTGGAAACCTTGTTTCCAAAGATTACAATATTATGTGTGGGTCTAAATCCTATACCATGGCATAAACACACTTCAGACCTCATGTACCCAACTTGGAGATGCGTGGTCAAGTGGTTATCATACTTGCCTCTCGATCCAGAGGTCCTGAGTTTGATTCCCAGTTGGGGTCACATCCCTGTTTTTTCAACACAATTCCTCAGTACCTTATCAAGATACTATGGAAGTATGCTATCCTTCTGAGGGGATCTAAAGCTGTCGTTCCTGTGTGCAGGGAGAGCCATAAACTTTGCAGCAGTATGTTAAAGATCTCTCTAAACTTCTGGGTAAATCAAGGACGTGAAATTCATGGCTCTTATGGTAGTATGTACCTACCATAGAGCCAAGATTCCTGTGTCTTTAGTAATAGGTACAGCCTGCATAAACAACCACTGTATTTCAATGGAACAAACCTTAAATACCGGTACAACAACTGCAGGCATAAAAATCACCAAAGAGAAGAAAGATATGCCGATATAGTCGGTGTTCGAAGGCCACTGTTAATTTTCATTGTTTACGTTCGAAATAATCTCATTCTCGTGACGTCCCCTTCCATATTTGGAAACTTAAACCTGCCCTACTCACACACCTGATAATTCCGGCTAACGTTGTTCAGTTGTGGGCGGGTTTATTTTCCAAATACGAAACGAAACAGTGCGCAATATTTCAAAAGATAAACATTCAAGAAAATTATGTCTGCTTAATTGTTTCATGGAGTCATACACAAACTGCCTATATCAACAAGATATTATTCATAACTTTCACATCCGGTCAACTTCTGTAGGTTGAGATATTTAGTAGGTGAAAATAAAGGTGTTTTATATACTCGAGACTTTATCCTAAATCTCTATATGAAACATAAAAATATTAGAAAATGATTTAAATCAAATGTATCCATATTGCCTTTTTTAAAATCAGACAACACCAAAAGAAGATACACAGATGTAGACAATAAATAAAGTTTTTAATACAATTTTCAAAATTTATTAAAGGGCTTAAGTCAGTTTCAAGAGCACCAACGATAAACACCGAGTTGATCATCTACCAGAATACTGAGGTTGTTTATGTTATTGATCACTGATTGGTCAAATTATTTTGATGATGTCATGTGAAAGTTTTGAATTTTCTATGGTGAGTTTTAAACAAACACGTGTGGTATTTATGGTTTAGTCTATTGAAATACGGCCGTTGTTTATGCAGGCATTGCTAGATATTTTCAGAAACCCTGATACCTACCTATTCTTTAAAGGATTGCATCGTAGCTCTGTGGTAGGTACCCACCATAAGAGCTACGATTTTTGCAGCTAGGTAAATCAGTGTTAACCCGTTCTCAGAAACGAGGCTGCTTGATAATCAGAATTGTATTGTGTGCAGCATCAGAAGAAAGAAAACAGGAGACTGACAAAAAGCAACTTAATGGTATTTCAGTAAAAAATGTGTATAAATATTAACAAAGGTTAAATTAACAAAAATATACATCAACTTTACCTCATTGTATTGTCTATAAATAGTGACCCCGTGTGATTCTGTGAAGAATTCCCAACCCTCTATTTGTGGCTCTTCCAGCTCCTTGCAGGCTAGCTCAAAATCGGAATCCTCAAATGAACAGACTCTGTTTTCAGCCATGTTTATGATCGTACCAGTCTTTCGTTATTTTTTTACTAGATGATTTAAGACTATGATAATACTTGTTTGGGTTTTTTCACACGTGTTTGCAGGTATTTGCTGAAACACGAAATCACATGTTTGGCTGTGTTTTAATCTGTCAAACTTTGTTTACTTCCGCTTCTAAGGTGACATGCGCATAGGAGGCTCATTCGCAACATCTCGAAGATAACGTTGTAGCTAGTCTCGGCCAGCCAGACCGTATCATGCATATGTCTTACTTGCAGATATCGGTCTGGGCAGATTAGGCCAATTAAAGCGCCCACTAGCGATTAACACAATTTATTCGCGGTTTCTTTTCACGCTCATAGAGTCGACGTTTGCGTGACGTCATGTTGTAAAAACAAGTACAACGCCAATTGTTGATGCAGCAGTTAAACTGTTTAACGTCACTTGCTGCTTCTCATAAGTTAAAAATAAGAAAATATCATTAAATTAACTTAAAAACATGTTTTTTGAAAGTTTCGTTCTCTAAAAATCTCACCAAAATCGCCCAAAACGAGAGGGCGATTTTAAACGTCCTATTTCCCCCAGGCCCTGGTTCTGGATCCGTGTTAGTCTCGATCATCCAGACCTCTCGCGAGACTTCTCTCAAAGAAGTCCAAACGATGGTCTGGACTCACTGTTCTTTAAAATTTTTGACATCAAAACGAGGTGTGTACAAAAAAAAATCACCGGCCTCTGATTGGTCAACTTCAGTTTGTTATGGAAATCCGTGGGAATCACCCCCTACGTCACGACGGCGTCAAAAAATACGTGACGTTACGCGCAATGTTGTGCTATAAAATTACTCCAAACACACGATTAATGCCAAAAATTAAATTTTAAACATCATTTTATAAGATTATATTATGTTTTTAGAGAAACTACAATAAAACGAAGTTTATTGTATATTTAATAAGGAAGTACACACATCCCATTGGAAATAATGTTGCGCGTAATTCAACGTGCACTTTGATGTTGCAATCAAAATGACGTCACGTCGCAGTCAGTTTTGACGGTTGGCGCCGTCTATCGGTCAACATTTTTAAAGAACAGTGAGTCCAGACGCTCGCTAGCGCTCGCAGTCAGCTTGAGTGTGTCTGGATGATAGAGACTAGATCCGTGTAGCATAGCGTAACGAAGAAATCAGAAGCGGGCCGGGTGACCGAGGCTACGTTGTAGCCTTCCTCATATTTGACTTAGTCTCGATCATCCAGACCTCTCGCGAGACTTCTCTCAAAGAAGTCCAAACGATGGTTTCTTTAAAATTAAAAATTTTGACATCAAAACGAGGTGTGTACAAAAAAAATCACCGCCTCTGATTGGTCAACTTCAGTTTGTTATGGAAATCCGTGGGAATCAACCCCTACGTCACGACGGCGTCAAAAAATACGTGACGTTACGCGCAATGTTGTGCAATAAAATTACTCCAAACACACGATTAATGCTAAAAATTAAATTTTAAACATCATTTTGTAAGATTATATTATGATTTTAGAGAAACTACAATAAAACGAAGTTTATTGTATATTTAATAAGGACGTACACACATCCCATTGGAACTAATGTTGCGCGTAATTCAACGTGCACTTTGATGTTGCAATCAAAATGACGTCACGTCGCAGTCAGTTTTGACGGTTGGCGCCGTCTATCGGTCAAATTTTTTAAAGAACAGTGAGTCCAGACGCTTGCTAGCGCTCGCAGTCAGCTTGAGTGTGTCTGGATGATAGAGACTACATTTGACTCTGTCAACGTCAAAGGAAGTAGACCATAATATGGGGTTCAAAAAAGTTATGACGATGATCTGCAAAGACAAAATATAGACCTGTATTAAATAATTTCATTTTTTGTTTGTTTTATGAGTTATTTTTTTTTTAGTAATTTCTGCTATCGAGCTGCGGTTTTACTAGACTGCTCCACAGCCGTCATTAAAATAGACTTGTTTGAGTGAGAGTGAGACATGCGCCGTGGAGCAGTCTACGGTTTATATATGCGTATCGATTTGTAGTAAAATAGTTCCGATTAAAACTAAATTGTTTTCGTGCATTATATCAAATGTTGCAACATCTAATCTGCAGAATTCTGAAATTTGTATTTACACAAGAAATAAATAAGTTTTAGGCGAACATATTTATATTCTCTGCTAACTAAAAATCTCGCCAAAATCGCTCAAAACGCATCCCCCCCACCCAAATCGCCCAATCATCGCCCAATCCAATCCAATCCCCCCCTCCCCCTCCCCCCCCCCACTACAGGCACATTCATTACGAATACATTATAGAAGGATAATGAAAAGAGATTAAGTGTTCTAGTATCCCCCCCCCCCCCCCCCCCCCACCACCACCACCACACCACACACACACACACACCCCACTCCAACTTTTTTTGAAGCTGCGCTCCCACAGGCACATTCATTACGAATTACGAATACATTATAGAAGGATAATGAAAAGAGATTAAGTGTTCTAGTATATGAATATAAATACAACTATCTCGTCTTCTCTCTATCCTATATTATCGTATATATATGTAAATTGGGCTTCCTGTTGTAATTTCAGCAACCCAAAAATTACAACAGTATCCCACTACCAAATCATCAAAACTCCACCAAATAAAACCAACCTCAACATACCCAAAAATCAGCATGAAAATGCTGATTTTCTTGATTTATTAAAACTTTTTTAAAATAGGGGTAGTGAAGATTGCAAGTTTAATTTTTTTTATAAGTTATCAAAATTATAAAATGTTTCTTTAATACAAAACAAATTTGTTGATTTGTTATTAAAAATTACATTTAAATCAACAATTTTCCGACCTTGAATACAAAGGTGGTGGATCGTACTCATACACATTACTAAAACAATTTATTACACACTTTTTAGACTTTTTTGTAAGGTTGCCATTGCTTCTTTTCTTCCCTGCTCTACTAGTTCTTTTTTTTGAACTTCACTTATTTCAGCCTTTTTTTGTTTGGTGTCTTCTTTTAAACTATAATATTTATCTAACTCATCTAAAATCATCTTAAACTCTTGATCAGATATTTGTGCATCACTCAACGCTTTTGATATTAACTGCTTTATACTATTTAACTTTGCCTCTCCCAAAGTTTTTTATTTCATGATGTTTTTGAGCTTTTGCATTAAGCTTCCGTCTGATAAAATTAACACAAACACCTGTAGCTCCACATACTATTGCTGCTGTTTCTAAAGGTAATAAAACTGGAATAGCAAATCCAATCCCAGCCATAATAACACTTGCAGATATTAAGGTAGTGTCAATTCCATCTGTAATATTAATACCACGTTTATATTTTTTATAAAGTGACTGACGTATATCTCGTTCTGTAATTAACTTTTTTTCAATTTCTGAAATCTTTTGTAATCTATAATTTTGTCCGTTTTCCACTGAATTTTCCACTGACAAATCAGGATATAAACTTGGTGCTGTCGGTTGCTTTGGCATTTTTTTATTAATAAATAAAAAAATAAATTAATTCAATTAATAATGATGCCACCGTATTTACAGCGGTAGCGTTAGCAACCTTGCATACAAAGTTAACAACAGAACCAGCACCAATCTCTAAAGGTTTATCAAAGTTATCATGATTGCGTGGGATGATGTTAAGCGTTATGTCATAATTTGGTTGTTCAACACCATTGACAGAAACTATTACAGTTACGTCACCAATTAATCGGTCACATGCTAAACCTATTCCCATAATCCGTCCACGGCGTGTCATTACATGCCCCACATTTGATTCTGCTCCACCGTTACCAAATGAGAGTATTCTATTTAACACAAGTGGGCCCTTAGCCTCTGCAAATATTGTTATAATTCCATATTTAAGATTATCAACTCTATCTCTCAAATGATTAAACTGGCTAACAAAAGGCACAATTTGCCTATGTAAATCTGAAACAATATCTATCAAAGCCTTTAATTCTTCTGTTTTTTTAGGGCTTGTTGGTGGTCCAAATATACTCATTGTTTTTTTTTATAAAAATATATTTTTTAAATAATTTCTAAAACACAACTCATAGAAAAACCGTGATTATCTATTTTGTTACCATACTCATCTCCAACTTCTATTTTCAATTCAGTAATTGCACCATTCATAAGACAGTGATATTCAGGATAAAAACTTGTATATACTATATCTCCAAACTGCTTATTTACTACAGGTACAACACCTATAAAAGTGCTTGGCTTACCATTGAAATAATTACTACTCGTATTAACTTGTTCCAGATGAACATATAGCTGTTTATAAGGAGCTAAATCAATTGAGTGATCTCCGACACGAATACCTTTTAACCATTTTCTGTCCTCGAATCCCAGCATTTTTGAAAGACCGCTTGATAATCGTGTCTCTATTGGCGTATCTAAAATGGCTATAGCACTTTGGACAATAATGCCCAGGGTAATATCTTTATTTAGAAATTTAAAATGTTTTGCCAACTCTTCAAAGTTATAGAGTCCACCTGGTAAATGTTCTATTTTAGCTGGGTTTCTTGTCTTTATGATTTCACTATAAATATTAAACCAGCCAATAGTGTATGTAAAACTTTTTAATCCAACGCGCTTAGTTCCATCTCTATTATCGATATACTGTTGTAAATTAATAGAGTTGTCTATGTTTGAAATTGTATGAAACATTTTTTTTTAATATATATATATAAAAACACAAATAAAAATGATTTCTGAAGAATTCAAATATAACCCAGATGCTCACTATTCAAATACTTTTAGCAAGAAAGTGATAGATATAATAAATCAAAACATAGTTATTACATCAAACGGTAAAGACTTTAAAGCATCATTTCCCAATGTCTTCGAAAAATACAAACTCCCATACGTCAAATCAGATGCTATAGTCCAACGCTGGGGAACAGATTGGATGTTATTTTGGCAAAACCAGTTAAACTTTGCTATTTGGTGTGCGACAACTGGATGTGGTATTGATTTCAACAACCATCTAAAAGCTGATACTTTGGTTGGTTCGTTATTTCGATTTCATGTCTATTACCAAGTCAGAAGAATATTATTTGAGATGAGTGTAGCAATGCCTCAAGACTCAAATTGGAATGCGTTTAATAACACATATAATCGAAACGCATACGAGAGAATATGCAAGGAGTTTAACGTTGACTTAAATTCAGACTGGAGACAGAAACAAAGCTATAATAATGGTCTAGGAACAATTTACAATTACTGGACACATATTGGTTATCATCCTTTGGTAAATACTGTATACGACAACAAAACGATGAGTTTTACAGTCTATGAGAGTGATAAAACATACCACATTGATTACATTGCACAAGGATCTGAGGCTGACAATAGTTGGTCTACTTTTATACTAGATGATTCATCTGGATTTACAAGAGCTGGAGTAGAAAGAATCAATGACAGCATAAGAACATACTGCTGGGCAATTCTTGGTTCACAATCACAAACAAGAACTGATATACTTGGAACTTGAACAGCATTTGATGCACAGAAACAATTTTTAGCAAATGTAGAGGACGCAATAAACAGCCCCATTGACTTGCCTAGTCAAATTTCAAGATATGAAAACACCTTAAAATATGCAAGAAGTAAAGTAAATTTTGTATATGGAAGTGGATTGTACATGTCTCCGAGCGACATGGAATTAAAAATTGGAATAATACAAGACTACAATAATGAAATTGTAATAGCAACCGATGCACAAGCATTAGGATTGAATAATGATGTAAATGTAAAACCAGTGCCACCAAAAATTATTCAACCTTTTCAAGGCACCACAACAAAGAAATTTTTACCGGAACATTTTGATAAATCGATACATAAAACTTTGGAACATAACCCACCAGAAATACAAAAAATAGCGATTGAACACGAAGATAACAAAACAACTATAATTGTTGGTACCATAGTAATAGGTCTTGCTGCATTACTTATTTACGAGATTTACTGAACCACTCTTTAGCTGCCACATACAACAAACCGGAAACAAACACAAGCAGAGCCCATAGATTGTTACCAAGCCAATTAATAACATTACCTGTTGCAGATAAAAGCCATGATACTATTGCACCAATAACTCCTGGAAGTGCTGCAGCAGCTTTACCAGCTAGGTTGGCAAGAAGTTTACCAAGATTAAATAGTTGTTTTTTTATCCAATCTTTTACACTTGATGGATCAGGCTTTGGAGTTGGAGTTGGAGCAGCACTTGATGTGGGAATAATAGAATTAATTATCACCCCAAGAATCATACCAAATGCAGTTAAAATACTAACAATAGTAATACCTTGCTCCCTAAACAAGGTTTTGATCCTCTCACCAAGTGTTGTATCCTCGTTTAACATTTTGTTTATTGTCTCTTTTATCCTGCTTACTTGATTACGAAAAGCTTCTCTGTTCTCATTAATGACATCCATTCTTGCACCTCTCTCATTTTCAAGGTCTTTGATGCGATCGCTAATTCTTTTTATCTGGAATTCATCATTATCAGTCTTAGCTTGTTCTAACTTTTGTTTTTCTCTTGTTATGTCTTTATCAAGTTGTGTGAGTTTTGCCACGTTATTAGTAAGTTCTTCCTTGACAGTTGTCATTGCTTTTACTATTCCATCCATTTCACGCTTGTCTATATTTGTTTGTGTTGAAACATCAGAACGCTCTATCACATCCCAGTCATACAATGATGTCTCTATGTTATCCATTGATGTCTCTATGTTATTCATAATATTTGAAATATCTTGTAATGGGATAGCATCCACATTATCTGGTAAATCGTTTATTGTGCTATTCAACTCTTGCAACGCTTGTCGAGCTTCCCGTGGTAATTTTTTTTTACTGTCATACTCCGGTAAATTTAAAGACTGTCTTATCGCCCTTGTTCCCCCAGAGCCTATGATCCTGTTATATTCGCCTGCCAAAGAACCAAGAGCAAGAAATGTAAAAGAGCCTTGCTTGGCAGTTATTCTTATTCCTCTATCACCAACAATCCAGTATAATGTTTTACCATCTTTTGATATTTGAAACTGGTCATAATCCATTTTGTCCGGTGCCATCTTATATCGTTTTCCTATTTCATTATAAAAGGATTTTACAAGATTTTTCTTGTATGTTTCAAGTGTGATTTCTGACAGCTCTCCTCGAAGGTCAGCAAGATGGTCGCTTTGATTAAGAAGACTTCTTCGAACCGGCTCATCAGGCACCATTGGTAAATCATCATCAAATAATTCATCATAATCATCTGGATCGTACGTAGGATTGTCAAACTCAAATCCTCCTTCAGCCATTGTTTATTTTATTTAATTTTAAAAAATATATTTAAAAAATAAAAACAATGTCGGCTTACGGAAACAAACTCAGCCCTCATAGAAAACTAAGAGAACCTCATGGTGCCAAAGGCATCCGCACAAGTGTAGTAATAACTAATAATCCATCAACAATAGACCAAAACCAGCAACTGCTTGTAAGATTTCCCAACCTAAGTACTAATGATGTGATAGTTCCAAGTACTGCTCGTCTTGCCTTTGAAATAGAACTTAAAAGCAGAACAGACGCCAACGCTACTCTATTTCAAAATCTGGGTAGAACAATTGTGAAAAAAATGACAATAAGAATAAGTGGCAATGAAGTCATGTCAATAGATGACAGTGATATATATCATTGTTATGTAGATTTATGGAAAAGCCCTAGCGAACGACAAAACATAGCTTACCAAGGTATTGGTAAACCAAACATGCTAAAACATAGAGTTAGCGCGGGAGATGCTTCCTCAGACACTAAAGATGAAGCTATAGCAGCAGCTTATGGAAATAGATTTTGTATTCCACTGGACTTTGAAATGTTAGAAAGTCATATGCCATTTTATCAAGCGGGGCTTGGTGATAGGTTAGAATATGAATTAACGTTTAACGATTATAACAAAGTTATCAAAAGCAGTGATGCTGATGCATCTTATGTAATAAAAAATATCTGCTTGGAATTTGATACGGTTAGTGATGTTGAATTAGCCAGACAAATAAGACAGCAAATCAGTGGTAAGATGTCATTTATGTATGATCGTATCTTGCGACATAGAAAAATAATAGCAAACAAATCTGATACTCTTTGGAACATCAACATTAATGTACCAGCACGGAGCATGAAAGGTATTTTAATGCTGTTTGAAGACCCAGAAAGAACAGACACAGAAACCTATTACAACCCAAAGATTGAAAAAGTTGAAATGACAATAGAGGGAGTACCAAATCAGTTGTATAGTCAGGGCATGAAGGCATATCAACATTGGGATGAAATTAACAAATATTTTGCTTTAACATCAAAAAGAAACAAAGAGACAGAAATAGTAGCGAGGGACTTAAACTTTACCAATGTTTCTCTTGAGACTTATTTGACAAAATCATATGCTTTGTGGCTTGACCTTAGAACATGTAATGACAATTTATTACACGGCAGTGGAAGAAGAATAGAAAACGGCAGTGAAGGCATAACGATATTAATAAATAAAAAAGCAGATGCAGATCAAACTTTAAATATTTACATATATATAATACAAGATGCGCAAATCAATTTCGAAGATGGAAGATTCAAAGAAGCAGGATACTAGTTTGCAACAAAAATATCCTAAATATTCACACAGTGCCATTATTTGTGGTCAGACAGGCTGTGGTAAAACAGAGTTTGTTCTTGACATACTTGAACAAGAGTATGTTGGAGTTTTTAAACATATAATTATATTGTGTCCAACCATAGATTGGAACGAAGCTTATAAAAATAGATCTTGGATAGGTGATGTAAAAAACCCAAAAGATAAAAAAATAATAATTGTCAATCCTGTTAGCAACGGTAAAGAAATGCTACAAGAACTGTTGCGTTTCTTTTTCAAACAATATGCTGGCCAGCCCACATTATACATTATTGACGATTGCTCAGCCACAAAAGAATTAACAAAGAAAAGAGATATGTTATCAGAGTTGGCATTCTCTGGTCGTCACGCCAAACAATCAGTGTGGGTCATTTCACAGAGATATAATTCTGTATTGAAAGATTTGAGGGATCAAGTAAAATGGTTGTGTATGTTTTACACCAAGGACAGAGATAGTTATGAAAATTGTTTGAGAGAAAATGATGTTATTTCAACGTTGGAGGAGAGAACCAGAATAAAAAAAACTTTAGCTAAGACTAAATATTCCAAGTTGATATTGAGAACTGACCAACCAACTGGTTATTGGGTTGAATAACTTCTACCAGCAATTCTTTTTTTCTAACAGCATTGCTTTGTTGCTAATAGTAATACTAGTAGCAATGTTAATGTTACTGACATGAAAATATAATGAAAATATCAGAAAATATAGTAATGCTAATAGCATTGCTCATAGCAAAGTAGCAATGTTAATAGCAATGCTTGCAGCAAATTAACAATGCTAATAAAAAAATAGCAATGTTAATAACAATGCTATTAACAATACTAACAATTACTAGCTGCATGAATATTGCAGCTGGTTGTTTTATGTTTTATGTTTATTTTAAGATAAAAAATAAAATTATTAATATAAAAATGAATGCGGAAGAACTATTACAAGATATATCGGAAGGTTTCACAGAACGTGATGAATCAAAGCAACAAGAAACAAAAAAAGAAAGATTATCAGCCATAGTGGCTGGCGGTGGTAGTCGTCAATATTTGGGTAAGGACATACAACTCACAAACATAGATGGCATGCCACCAGATGAAATTAACAAACTTTACTGCAGATATGAAGCAAGGCTTGGGGCAAGCATGACTAAAACTTTAGGCAATTCTTTTATTAACTTGTATGTGATTGGAGTATCAAAATATTTTAATGTAACCGATCCACCAAAGCTGATAGAAGATTTGGAAGAAGACCCATTTATTAATCATGCTTTGACAAGCGCTTGTTGTGAGTTGTATTACAGGTATGGAATGTGCTTAGCACCATTTACAGCAATACTGACAACTGTTAGACATATTGATTTTAATAAAAATAAAATTATAGATAATATAAATGGAGAACCAAGTGGAGAACCAAGAGAGTGAAGTTGATACACAATCTGTTAAACAACAAAAAGTAAAAAATCTAAAACGAGTAGAGGCTGGAAAAAAAGGAGCAGCGGCAAGGAAGGCAAAGCGTTTGCTTCAGATAGAGCAGGATGCACAAGATGCAAGAGATGCAGGACAGATAACAAAAATAACAATAGATGAAAAAGAACCAGAAAAAATCAAAATAAACGTATACAAAAATTATATTCCACCGTGTCTGGTTTTATTAGGCGTTGCTGGGTTGGGTTTGTATATTTATAACAAAAAATCTGCTACGCAAACTGCTACGCAACCTGTAGCTGTGCAACCTGTTGCACCAAAAGACCCGTTTGATTTTTAATAATTTATTTTTAAAAAATAATCATATAAAAAAAATGGCAGCAAGTATTGACGGAAAACAAATTGTAAATATGATGTATCATGCTGGAGTGGAAACACTTCTAACTGTTGGATTTTCTGAGATTAACAGAAAAATACTAAAAAGACCAGTCACTAAAGTAGATTTTAATATGACAGATGTTCTGATGCTGTCTGGGGATATAATGTTAGCAATGTCTACAAAGGATATGTTGATTAAGCAAGGTATTATTCCTGCAGATATTATGAAATAATTTTAAAAAATATATATATAAAAAATGGCAAGTGCAGTAGCAATGATGATCGGTGGCGCATTAACAAATGCATTAGCGTTTAGCGGTTCAAATTATTTCTTTTCAAAAATGGGAAGTCATTCAGATAAGGAAAGACAAAGGCATGACAAAGCCGTAGAACAATTAAACGCAGCACAAGTGGAGTGGAATAAAAAAAAGAACAGAGAGATTAGATTTTATTAATAAACAACTACAAAAAGAACATCATGCAGAGCAGACTTTTGATGATGTAGACCAAGCTATGAAACAGTATTATTATACAACTGGCAAACATTTACTTTTGGAACCGGAGCCCAAGTTGAGTGATTTTTATACACCATCTCCGGATCAACAGAATAGAGAAATTACGTTTATTGTGGTGGGCATGGCTGCAACTGGATTTGTGGCGTATAAATTGATTTCATAAAAAAAAAAAAATAGTTTAAAACTATAATTACTTTAGACTTTTTAAATTTGAAATAACTAAATATGTTTACTTTGAAATAACCTTTGGAAAGACTAAGTCATATGCATGATACCTATTTTTTTTGTTGTTTTTACATGGTTTCAATCCAAGTGGTCGCATATAATATGGTGGTTTAGCACTCTTCTCTATTTTATCTTTGAGATGACCAGGTGCCCATACTTCACCGTTGTCTAATAATGTCAATACCATGGATGGACCATATTCAGTTTCTATTATTTTCGTATCTGTAATAGTGTATATTTTATTTAGTTCCAAATCTGTCCATTTCTTTGTGCTATTTTGATTTTGCTCTTCAAGCAGTTCATCAAATTGTGCAGTTGTGATTTCCATTTTTTCTTTATAGTTATATAAAGTTTAATCTTTAAAAGAAAAAAATGGAAAAGATTTATTACAGCCCAAAAGGATTTTGGAGAGGTTACACAGCAGTTAAAAAATTAGCAAAAGAGGCTGGTGTCAGTGAAAAAAAGGCATTAGAATTTTTAAAGAAACAAGCTGTGTGGCAGATTTATTTACCTGCGCCAAAGAAAATAGTTAGACCCAGGTTTGATGTTTCTGCTAAGAATGGAGTGCATCAAGCTGATTTGTTATTTCTGCCGCATGATACTTTTGGAATTGGTCGTGGACGCAAGACATATAAATATGCGTTGACTGTTGTTGATATTGCAAGTAGATACAAAGAAGCGGAGCCACTGACTTCCAAGGATAGTAAAGAAGTTGCCAAAGCATTTGAAAAAATATATAGTCGGCATCTAAAATATCCAAAATTATTACAAGTGGATCCAGGCAGAGAATTTATGGGTGCAGTATCAGTATTGATGGCAAAACACAAAGTAAATATCAGACGAGGCAGAACAGAAATACATAGAGACCAAGCTTTAGTGGAAAGATTTAACAGAACATTAGCTGAGAGATTGTTTGGTTATCAGTATGCTTAGGAAATAGATTCTCAAAAACGTAATAGAGAATGGGTAAAGAGATTACCAGAAGTTGTTAAAGCCATAAATGCGGAGACAAAAAAGCCTCCTCCTGTTGAAACAAAAATATTAAAAGATGATCCTATCTGTATGAATGCAAGTGTAAGATATTTATATCAACCCGGGGAACAAGAAGGTGGAAGACGCAGAGCAACTGATCCAATGTGGAGTGTAGATATTCACAAGATTAAAAGTTATATGGTGACACAAGGTATAAGAGTTTATTATTTGAAAGCACCAGCGCCACAGAGAGGATTTGTCAAAGAAGAATTACTTATTGTTCCTGCTGATACCAAAATTCATAAGTTTTTATGAAATCCGTGTGCATCAGTTGTAATTCCATCTTCTCGGATGTATCTTTTTGAGTAAAATGGTGACAATGTAACTTTGTCTACCGTTACACCAAATATTTGATGTTTTATTGATCGCATCATATTCATTTTATGATTATACTCCTTTTTTCCAAATAATGCATCCTTATAATTTTCAAAGTTGATATGTTTTTCGATTACATATTTTTTTACACCCTTTGCTTTCTTAATAATCTGCTTATTCACTTTCAAAATAGAATCTTGTTTGGATCTTAATCCAATATCCTCAACTGTAGAAACACATTCATTTTTCATTTCACCTATTGATTTAATAATCTTCTCATCCGCTTTCAAAATAGAAGATAGTTCGGATCTTAGCTCATCCGGTTTAGAATATAGTTCAGGTCTTGATTCAATATACTCAACTATGGAAACACCAGGACATTCATCTTTCATTTTATCTATTACTTTTTCAATAACCTGCTCATCCGCTCTCAAAACAGAATATAGTTTGGGTCTTAATCCAACATACTCAGCTATAGCAACACCATTACATTCGTCTTTCATTTTACCTATTACTTTTTTGTTTGTATCATCGTGCATTGGGTGATTTTCAGGATAATCACTTAGGTCATATTCATCTTTCATTTCAGCCATGTCTTTGTATGCATCATCTGTTTTGATGTCTACAAGCAAGCTGTCAGTATCTGTGTATAATAAAGTACAGTTATCTCTATACCTTTTTTTCAAAGTATTATAATGCCAATCATACATCATATACTTTGATAAATCCAATACTGACATCCCAACATAGATTGGTTTGTTTAATGTTAATTTTGTTTTGTTTACATGTACTGCTGATAATTCATCTGAAAATTGTATACGTCTGTTAAAGTTGGGTTTAGCTATTATTTTTCTTATTTTTTCATTTTCGGAGCCGTCAGTTCTGACTAGTTTTATATCAGTCCGCTTGCGTAAATTTTCCATTGTCTTGCCAAACACAGAGTTGTTCATAAGTTTGTAAAAATCTGTTTCTAATTTTGATTTAGCTTTTTTCCTAAGTTCTGTGTTTAAATTTATGTATGATTCCATCCATGGTTTTTCATTAAATTCTAATACTCTGTGTACTTTCTTTAGTTTCATGCCTAAAGATAAATACAGTTGCAGGTTTTTGTAATGTATCACATATTTTTCTTTGTCCCTAAGATTGGGAACTAGTTGTTCTGTATTTATCATGCCATTATTTTCTAACAGATCTGTTTGGTATTCAGACAACCATTCTTTTTTCACTGCTAATCTTTCCGGTGCAAGCGGATAGTCATTATGAAATTCATGAAGTTTTTTAGGATATTCCAAATCAACTTCAAGCATTTGTCCTTTGCCAGGTTTTGGTTTAGAAAATCTCCCACTCTTGTTTTTGATTTTCCAAACAAAGCCAGAATATGGAAGTGGCTGACTCATTGCCCATCCATAAAGATTATTTGCATCAAAATACATTAAAAAGTTGTTTTCCTCGTTAGGGTTATAATCAGCTACATGCAAATTGTTTGCTTTGGCATATCTTTTTGATACCATACTAATTCCACCACGCATACCTTTTTCTATAAATAAGTGCATGTCAATGTCTGTCAAAAGTTCCAATTCTATTTTTGAATGTTTGAGTAAAGCATCCCAGGATAATCCAGGTGCTGTATAGTAATGTAAAGCATCAAGTTTGTATGCATTCATACATGTTTTTCTAAAAGTTTGAAACACATCTGCTAATAAAAGTACATCCGTTTTCAAATATAAATCATGATAATCACCAAGAGTTTTACATTTGAATTCTTTCCATACCGTTTGAGCAAATTTGTAATCCTCATCGCTTATACTTTCATCTTTAAGACTGCTGTAAAAATTTTCTATAGGCGGTAATTCTGTTTCATCAAATCTTTCCATGCTGTCCATATATTCATACGGATAAATACCTTTTCGTAAAAGTAAATCTGCTTGTTTGCCAAAATGATTTTTGGTAATTTTAAAATCAGATTTGTCTGTTGCTTTAACTAATTCGTCTAGAGGCTTCATCATAAACTGACAGCTATCCAAGAATCTAAGTTGTCCGGCACTAAATGAAATATACTTTTCAGCGTTGTTTGGAATGCATGTAATATTACCTGTCATTTTATGTATTTTTTGCATAATCAAATGACTATCATATCCTTTGAGGTTGTGAATTATAACAGGAATAATTGTTTTATTTGGTTTTATTTTTAGTTTTAGGTTGCAGTTTTTATGTGTTGCACCTCTGTATTCTCCTGTAAAATGACAGTGGTCTCTTACTTTACAGTTTTTGCCACATTTCCTACCTATTTTATTTTCGCATATCCAGCAGTGTGTTGCTTTTTCATAATCTATTTCATTCTGCTGTGTCATGATTAATGGTTTCGGGTGAGCAAATATATTATTGATCTTGCTCTTTTCACATTCCAAATGATTTAAAAACTTTTCAACAGTATCTTCACCTCTGTAAATAACAGGTTCTTCTGTTTTACCATCATATCTGACAACTTGATATCCAAATCCACAAGCTTCGTGCACACTTGTGATTTTAGATTTCTTTCCAAATTTAATTGATTCTGGTTTGATTATACTCTCAAAATCAGCATATATTGCATAAGGCACAGGCATCTGATTTTGATGATTTTTAAATTTGGTAATTGTACCTTTTTTTGGCATCTCGATTCGGCAAGAGTTTTTGTTAATACCTTCACAGTCTTCTTTGTGTTTTTCAAGTAGTTTTTCATCGGAGTAGCCATGAAGGCAACGATCACAAAAGTAAGTTTTACCATGATGTTTGTTTTGATCATAAAGTAATTTGTTTAGGTCTTTAATCCAGCACCAATGATATTTTGTTTCTTTTTTGACTTCGTGATTATCATCAGGGTTGTAATTATCATCTATGATCCCTTCTTCGTTGTTTGGATCATCTTCGTTTTCTGGTTCAACTTCAGTATCTTCAGAGATTAACATCAAATTAATTCTTTTTATGTCCTTCGGCTGCTCAGATATTTTATATGGAAAAACAGATGCTTTTTTAATTTTTTCTGATACTGTATACCCGTAAGCATTAATGGCAAGATTGTTTTGTTTTTCTACTTTTGAAATATCTGAAATCGGAGTTGGGCAAGCAATACCTTTCATGTTTAACTTACCCATGTGTTTGTTGTAACTAGACATCCTAGTTGGATTGTTTTTATCAGTCCACAAAGCAGAAACCAATGCTACTTCCAAGCATCTATCATCTTTATTGTTAACATTTATAATTGCTTTTTTATCAGATATTACTTTATGTAAAGGAATGTATGAAGAACCTTTTAGTGGTTCGTACTTTGCAAAATTCAAATAAAGTGTAACGCAGTAATCAATTTCTAATCCTGATGCTGTGTTAGTAAATCTTTCTAAACTTTCTTGTATGTCATCAGATGATTCATCATATAACTCATTTATTTTTTCAGACGATAAAACTGTATTTTGTTCACTATGTAATACTGCTGTGGTGTATTTTTTTGTTGCACCATCATCTTTAAATAGTTCTACGGTAAGACCTAACTGAAATTTTATTCCATTATTTTTTAACTCTTTGGTTATTTGTTTCGTTATGATAGATTTTTTATCAAGTAGTAGTTTTCTTGGATCTTTATATTCTGTAGCAGATATTTCATATGCTTTGAAATAACCACATATTGGTTTGTCAACTAGTTTTAGTTCTTTATATATTTTATTATCAACTTTGTGCAATTTTACATCATTAACTTTTGGTATTTCATCATTAACTTGTAATTTTTTATTATCCTTTTTACGTTGTTTTTTCGCACGACGCCTTTTACGTAAATTTTCCAAGGTTGAATTTTTTGGGGTTTCTTTAACTCCCTCTGGCTGAATAAATTCGGGTGGTTTAGCCTTTGGCGGTTGAATAACCATGAGACTGTGCTCTAATGTTTCCTTACCTATTACACCGTTATCGTACAAACGTATTAAATTTCTTATAGTCTCTTCGTTTTCCATTCTTCTTATTTGTTATATATTTAACATTTTTTTTATTTAATATAAAAAAATATTTATAGTAAAGATAGACAATGGAAATAAATGTTTGTAAATTTCTTAAGATTGGATTGCAGAATCCGTGCAAAAACGAGCCAACTAAAAACTCAGATTATTGTAGTTTGCATAAATACAGATTAAAAACAAGTCAAGTAGTACCTTGTATAAAATGTAAAAAAGGCACTTATGCAAAGTATCAAGTGTGTGTTGGTTGCGGTGCAGCTTCAATTAGGAGGATGCAAGATTATTGGAAATTTAAGTTGTATAATAAGGAGTGTTTAAAATTTAGAAGAATAGAGATATAAATCAAAAAATCAGTAATAAATACAAATTTAAAATGGACTTACCTTTATCCTTACTTTTTCAGGTCTCTATTCCCATAGGGTATGTCACCTTGTGATACTAATCCGTAGTTCACAGCCTTTTATACCCGTCAGAAAGACCAAAAACTTCACCGATTGGTTGATATAAATAACGCTTATCACATAATCTTCACCGATTGGTTGATATAAATAGATGCTTATCACATGATCTTCACCGATTGGTTGATATAAATAGATGCTTATCACATGAGCTAATACATGTGACAATAATCACGTAACCTTACTCTGACATGACAATAATCACGTAACCTTACCTACTACACAAGCTTAAAACCTAAAAAATTTAAACTTGCCATCTTCACTACCCCTATTTTAAAAAAGTTTTAATAAATCAAGAAAATCAGCATTTTCATGCTGATTTTTGGGTATGTTGAGGTTGGTTTTATTTGGTGGAGTTTTGATGATTTGGTAGTGGGATACTGTTGTAATTTTTGGGTTGCTGAAATTACAACAGGAAGCCCAATTTACATATATATATCGTAATGATAATGAATGTCTGTGCCCGCATCCCACCCCCAAACTGTAAAAACGTGTTTTTGATGTTTATTGTATTTTCACCTTGCCAATAACCTGTAACCACTTTTTACTGAGGCGTCAAGAACTTTCAGACCAATACCCAATAGACTTTGACATTTTCATTTTAGCAATGACTTGTATACTTAGATCTATAGTACATTCTCACATCAGTTGAATTTATATTGCAACTGTGTAGCCGGGCTGAAACTTCTGACCTACCAATACTCAGTCCAGCAGCAGATCGTCATTTTCCTACGCAAGTAGCTCTGTTGACGACAGCATAACAACGTCAACAATAGTTCCCTCCCGAGTACCTCTTTGATCCGCCATTTTGTCGGATTCAAATGATATGGTGTTATTATTCCCAAATCATCCCCGATTTGATTTTTTTATACGAATGTGATAACACAAAGAAAATAACAAAAGAATTGTTCAATACTTTTAAATCGAGCATAAAACATGCACAAATAGAGCGGTTTTTACGCCGATACTTTCAATTCAGTCAATTTTGAAAGGCTATCATGATTATGTATCAAGTTATGCCATGTATTCTGTCAGGGGCGTACTTGGGCATAACGCACGTAAACACGTGCGTACAGGTTATTAAAGAAGCAAAAAAATAAAAAGGGCTAAAAATGCGAAATATGCAATAAAAAGTGAAGGTATAGTGGGGTTAGGCACATTTGTGAATCCAAAACTTGATGGTGCGTATACCTAAATTAGCCCCAGGAACGCCCCTGTCTGTCAACAAGTTGTTTCAAAAACTTATCGGTTGTCCGTATCTATGCTTTAAAATAGCAAGCGCGCCTTTAAAATCAACTTTCTTCGTAGAACAGCGTCAAGGGGTTTTCTCAACGTTATTATCATTCGGGACCAAGATTTAAAGACTTCAGTGTGAACAGACAGTGGTACATTATGTTACAAAGGGATAGCTCAGTAGTTGGTGAATATATTCCAAAAGTGAAAATAAAGCCTTCCAATACAGATAAGAAACTACAGGCTAAGTTAAAGCAGAAACAGAGATTATGGAATAGGTTTACCAAAAGTCGCGACAATACCGCAAGGATAGAATACAACAGAGTATGAAATCAGATAAGAAGATTAACGCGCAATAATAATAAACTGTTTGAAAAAGGATTGTAGATAAAGTAAAGACACATCCAAAAACAGTTTGGAACTATGTCCAAAAGAAAACTAAGATAAAATCTTCGACGACGATAAAGTAAATGTTACTAAGACGTGACAGTGAGAAGGCTAATGTTTCAGCTGAGTTTTTTACTTCAGTTTTTACAATAGACAATAAAAACACATTTCCTGTTATAGAACCATATAACGTGCCAGAATTAAGCACAACTGTTATTACACCTGAAATGGTAAAAAAACAGCTAGATAAGTTAAAAATAGATAAATCACCTGGACCAGATGGATTGCATCCGAGAATATTAAACGAGATTAGCGAGACATTGTCTGTTCCCATGCCGATATTATTTAATACATCTATAGCATTGGGCGATATACCGGATGACTGGAGATGTGCTAATAATAATAATAATAATAATAATAAAAGCTTTATTTAAAGAAGGTAACACATTAGAGTTATATAACATACATCATATACATCTTATTTTCAATGTGGCCTTCTGCAAAAAAATCATACAAGCACGCACGCACGCACACATACACACACACACACACACATAATATGCATATATACATCGACAAACACTCCATTAATTTTCTAGAAACATGATATTAAGATCATGATTTCTACAAACAATATTAAGATCATGAAATAATACAGTATAAGCGGATTTTTACTCAAAATTCAGTTATATGTTTACTTTGTTATATTGTTATCTGAACAAATCATCGTTAAATGATAATACATTACTTTGCAATAAATGTGATCTGTATCTATATTTAAATGAATGTAACGACGATGATGAACGAATCTGTACAGGCAAATATTACAGCCTTGTTTAAGAAAGGCGATAACAAATATGCTGGTAACTACATACCAGTGAGTATAACGTGTTAAGTTTGTAAGCTTTTAGAAACATTTGTCCGTGAAGATATAGTAAAACACATGAAAACTTTTAAGCTATTTAGCGACAAACGATTTGGTTTTATATCTGGTAGGTCAACTGTTCTGCAACGTCAAGTTGGTCAAGTCCTGTTATTTCAGCAACCACCGGTCAGTGAAACTTGAAATATGTCATCAGTACCATCAAGGACACTAGTAGACACATGTTCCATAACTCTGTCTGGCATTTAAGCAAAGGCATGGCCCTTTTATTACTTTGAATTTCTGGTTTAAGTTCTTTTTTGACAAGTCCATTTATTTTAACAACTGAAAGTCGTACATCAACAAAACTTCGTTAAAGCTTGGAATATCAAGGGCACTAGTAGACACATGTTCCATATTAACTCCGTATTGCATTTAAGAAAAGTTATGTTCTTTTTTCGACTTCAAAATTCTGGTTAAAGTTTTTAGGCAAGTCCTTTATTTCAATAGGTGATTGTTAATTATTAATACAACTTCTGTAAAGCGTGGATGCGAGTAGACACATGCTCCGTAACTCAGTATTGCATTTTAGCAAAATTATGGCCCTTTATCTGGATAAATATTTTCTGTATTGTATTTTAGAAAATGTGTAGCCTATAGTCGACTTAGAATTTATTTTAATTTATTTGTTGACAAGTCCATTTATTTCAATACCCACTAGCCATATATCTCTGTCACCATTTACAGACACAGGTTTCATAACTTTTTATTTCATTTTAGCCAGATGATATTTTCTTTTTCAACTTAGAGTTTCAGTTACAGTTTTTTAAGCAGCTTCCTATATTTCAATGAAACTCACTGCATACATTCAATAACAATGGCAAGCCTGTAAATATCATTAGCCCCATAAACTCCACACCTTCCTCACTCTTACACCACCAACACCACCATCACCCCAGATAGACAAATATTTATTCTATTTTGTTTGGTTTCTCTTTCCCCCCTATTCAGTAACACTTCACTTCCCCTCCCCACCCTCTTCAAGTTCATATTCTTTCTGGGGTATTGAAGGTCTTGCTTTGATATTTGGTATACAGGTTTACTGAACACCCGCCCCCTGCACCCCTACACCCTCATCTCAGTCACCACCACTTATTAACCTCCACAGTTAAGACTTGACCTTGTGAATGAACCGGTACCATGGTTGGTGAGACAGAAGTCTCAGTCGCTTGTTTAAAATTGACGTTGAATAGTGGGAAAATGTTGTCCTTTCAAAATCTCTTGTTTAATATGGATCTTTCCATATTTGGTGGATAGAACTTCATGTGCTGGTGTTAATATTTAGTTATGCTTGTACTTGTCTGCTTTCTATGTTAGCCACCTTTTGCTCTTCTAAATTATGAATTGATTGGATGTTTTGTTTGGTGGTGTAGGGGATTATCTTGTACTGGGCAATGACTACCATGTTCCATACCATTTGTATTAACACCGGCATATAGCGCATAGCTTTGTCTATAACCCGGCATTGCATGTGGCTGAAGCTGCTTCTTAAGTCCATTTACTTGTTGATGATATTCACAAAGTCCATCGCACAAGTACCAGGACCCTTATATTGTAATACTACCATGACCACTGCATACCACATTGATTACTAACATGTCCAAAGTACATCACATGTATAACTATCATGGCGACTCTTTACCTCATTTTCTACTACCATGACCACTTGTATATTGCAAGTATTACTACCATGACCACTGTTTATCACATTTAGTACTACCATGACTACTAAAACTAAATACCGCATTTATTACCATGACCACTAAATATCTCATTCATTACTACCGTGACCACTGAATACCCCATGTATTACTACCGTGAGCTATGCATACTACATTTATTACTACCATGACCACTGATCAATACATATTTATTAATACTATACCTAATGTCAAACACCCATGTTAAATTTCCATAGCCTGTTATTTTCCCATTTTTGTAATATCTCATATCGCTTATAATGTCTCCATGGAGTGAGTCACTGAATGATAGTCTTTTTTGTAATGTCACCCAAGTATAATGTGTACTGTCTTATGATTGTGAAGTCAAAGCAAGTTGATATGCATTGTGATGTCCTATGCTGAACAGTGTATGTATACATGCGCAATTTAAATTCAGTGAACATTTACTAAAATGGTGGACACAGTTTGCACAACTTTGTGAGGATGATTTGGAAAGTTTGCTCATGAGTTCACAGCTGAAGATTCCGAAAGAACACAAAGAACCGTCCGTAAAAAATGTTTTCTACGTGCTAAGAATAATGATTTTGAACAAAGAGAAGTAAACAATGTTTTCTCGTGTTTTATTTCAAAGGAATATTTAGCAAAACCAAATATCTTTTTTCAAACCTATTTTTTCAGTATAAAAAACAAATAGCCTTAGAAGGTTGACACACATTCACTGTCACCCTCAAAGGATCGCAATATTTACATACATGTACTACCATGAACAATGTATATCACAATTAGGCCATTATTTTTATTATTTGTTTTACGAACCATCAAGACAGAGAATTGCTGTAGGAGGAAGGGAAAAAAATAAAAATAAAAATTTGGTAAAGCATAGTTTAATTATTTTATTTGAAAGGAAGAGAATGAAATATTCTATTAAAATCTGGGAGGAGGTAATAAAAACAATCAAATTCCCTATGGAAAACTAATACATCTAATTTCGTTTTGTTGTAGGAGGGTTCGTAAAACGAATTAAAAAAAATATTGGCCTTATTACAACCATGACTTATGTATACCACATTAATTATAACCGTGACTTCATTTGAATATCAAATCATTACTACCATGACCAATGTATAGTTTCCTCTAATTGGACTCACAGACAGATTATTTCTTTCCAAACATGTGAGGGAAGTCTGGATTATTTTTTTTCAACAACTTGAGGGACTGTTTATCCACCCCATACCAGAAATCAAAATGGTCTGTACCTTACTCTGTTGTTCAAAATTATGCCTTATTTCATTCTCTTGTACTAAAATATACAAGAAAATAAAATGAATTATAATTTTCCAACAAATAATCACATATTTGTAGTGGGTATCACAGCTTATTTTTTAAAATATATGTTGCTCAGTTTCATTCAGTTCCTTTATTACCAGAACATACTTGAAATGTGATTCTTTTCTTTATTATACTGATAGTCTGAAAAAGCTACATTTGTCTGTTATATATATAGCAGCCATATTTAATCGATTAATGATCGATCATCGGTCGGTTAAATCAGTGAACTAATAATGATTATTAATTCACTGGTTAAATATTCTGATGATCGATCATGAATTTTCAGCCGATTCCCAACACTAGTTGTACCCTATTATGAGCGTCCATTAACCCCAAAAGTATGATTTCAATAAATCATCCAGTCAGTCGGTATTATATTTAATACAATGTAACTGTAATTGATCCGCTACATTTTTTGAAACCATCTAATCAAACTTAAAACGATCCGATGCTTTGTGAAATAATTCGGAGTGATTTTTCAAACCATCTAATTGAACTTGAAACGATTTAATGTAATTCTAAACAGTTCACTCGAAAGTATGAATCAACGCAAGAGAATGTGAACCAATTTAAAAGTAACTCAGTCAATTTACCGATACGTGAAACAATCTATTTTGTAAGACTTTGTGTTTCAGCAGACATATTTATCTTAAATGTTTACCTTTTAAAATATCTCGCACTATTTTCGTTCCGGATTTGGAAACTTAAACCCTCCCACAGCTGACAGCTGGCACAAAATGACAAAGTTAACCGGAAAGTTTCAAGTGTGTGAGTAAGTTTCCAAATACGGAACGAGACGTCACACGAGAACGTGTTTGAAGACAGACGGTGCAATCCGTCATGAATTATGGGGAGATTTTTAAATCGTAAACGTTTTATTGAAAAGTGGCATAACCCTCTATTGATATGGAAGAACTGTATAACGTATTATAAAAAGAGTCACAACTCTCTATTAAATAATTGATAAGAAAAAACTGTATACGTTTCATGACCATAGGTCAATATGTTGCCTTGTTATGAGCTTGATCACATACCTAATATTTATTAATATGTCTATGGCTTGACGAAACTATCGGAAATGTGAAATACTTTCATTGGGGTACTCATGAAGATGTGTGTAAAGTTTCATGAACATAGGTCAAATATTTTTCAAGCTATGGCCAAGGTCTGGTTGCATGTTAAAGTGTGCCCCACGACGACGACGACGACGACGGACAGGCAGGCCACACAGTGTGTTCAAAAGTTTAGAATATTTGCACCGGATGCCATACTACATTAATACATATTGGTATAGTCGGACTTTACATGAAAGGAAATATAGATATAAAAATCGAACAGGAAAAGCAGCATTCAAGGACGACAGTCAACTACAAACACACACAGAAACAAAGAATACATTTAAAGATGAATAACAGGCAAAATAAGACATCACAAAGACAAAAGGGTTGACAATAGGGCTACCGCCTTGAAACGGTGACAAAAAAGGCCGCTGGGGGTTTGAACCAGGTTCTAGGGTGCACCAAACCTCACACTTACCCTACTGTCAGCCAATAAAACGGGACAGTGTAAATAAAGAAATCTCCACCATGAACTATTCTCTAACCAACAAGGCAGCATTGATAGGCAATATAAGTAAAACACAAAGATGCTCGTGTATATATATATAAATACAAAAAAAATAGCCTAGAAAGCCACAAAGAAGGTACTCAATGACTTGGCAGAAGCCAGAGCAACAAGAGAATAAACCACTGAGGGCAGACAAGACAAGACTGCAGACAAACATCAAACGTCACCGTCCTTTTGGGCTTTAGGTAGACGTCATCATAGGGTCCACACCCTGTCCGGTCATCGCACAATCAAAGAGGAAAGCATTGTGGTGAACTGTAAACTGTAAAGGTTTACTTCATATATATTATCGGTTTCAAAAAAGCGTATACCGTTTTGTTGCACGTTGTTAAACATGTGTACCGTTTTATTCGCGCGTTAATTGACAATTTTGCTACAAAACACAAAACACCCTTAAAATGCCTTTTATATCAATTAACTATGTTAGCCGTGTTTTACTAGAAACTCTACACACATTAATACGACGCGAACTCGGCCAATATGAACCAGAAGTCGGCCAATATGAACCAGAAGTCGGCCAAAATGAACCAGAAGACGGCCAATATGACGAAAACAAGGCCAACAGGGAGTATTGCCATGCGTAATGCATTAACGTAACAGCAATGTAATGTGTTAACTGAAGTTATTGAGCAGAAACCATTTTTCTATTTTTAGTAACAGTGACATTGACCTTAACCCCTGCAACCCCAAATGCAATCAGAAACTTCCTTTTCATATAAGCTACCTACTCATAAAAACTCATAAAAACACTGATCAACCGGCTGCAGCGAAGTCAGATGGTTGCAGAGAAGTCAGATTGGCGAAATTGTTGGAAGTGAATGGTGTGGTTAGTATTTTTGCTTTCTGTTGCGTATTTTGCTAAAATGTTTGGAAAATGATTATGAAGATTTGAAAAGGAACGACAGAGGAAGCTTTCACTTTAAAAATCCGGTAATAAAACGACGTTAGTGCGTATAGCACCCTGTATAAATATCCAAAGATTTGTAAAAAAAAAACAATGAATTTTTCAGAATAAACACAAATAACGAACTGATATTTGCAATTGTAATTCAATTTAAAGAGTTTGCCAAGATCGTCAATCCATTCTGTATAACTGTACAAAGTATCTCATTGAAATAATGAAAATGTTCCGAGTTATAGCATTTTAAAGTTGGCAGGGTAAAAAAAAATAGCGAACCGGAATGTCAGAGTGCGAACGGTGAAGTCAGGGTGAACATTTCAGATGCGAACGGGAAGGTCAGATTGTTTTAAGCAATTCTTTCGCGTTTTTGACGATGGTTATATGTTAGGCTGCAGGTTAAAGTGTGACGGCCGGACGACGAACGACAAAGTGATCCCTAAGTGTCTGCCATACTATGCAGGCGACACAATAAAGCTTACGTTCTTCTATTTTGACAAACAAGTGAACCCCGACCCAGTCAAGCTTATAACTGTACTGGTCCACATACCAACCATTCATACATTATATTGTCCAATTGAATACTCCCTTATTCCATCCTAAAGGTAACATCTTTCAAAAGCCTGAATTACAGTACAATACTATATTAATTATAAATAATTATATTAATAGTCCTGCTGCCTTGAGAGATTACATTTCACTCACTGTCACAGAAGTGTTTTTCACATGGGCTTCACCTATCTTAAAATTTGCGAATTTTCAGACAAGTTAAAGACCTTATTGTTTAATTTTGATATAACTTTAACCATGATTTACCTGTAGTTTGGGCCTATGTGCTTCTATGGGGATAATCTTGAGTATGGGTAGTTCCTGTATAAACTGTTTGGGTTTCTGTTTGATGAGACACATCTCTTCCTCGTTCCAGCCCGCACCTTCTATGCACAGACTATGTACGAAGCAGCCCGTTTAAGAAGCAGAACAGAGAAATACTTATATATGGTATGATGGTAACAATGTAACACTTAAATAATTTATAATTTATACAGTCGAGGCCATACGTAAGCTTAGCCTTCCTTGGCACATCTCTCAAGTGTTTATGGATCATTTCTGATCATCGTGGTGTCTCATTTCTGAGAAAGGTGTGTGTACTCATTGATAACCCACCAACACGTATGTGCATTCAATACCATTGATAACCCACCAAAACGTATGTGCATTCAATACCATTGATAACCCACCAAAACGTATGTGCATTCAATACCATTGATAACCCACCAAAACGTATGTGCATTCAATACCATTGATAACCCACCAAAACGTATGTGCATTCAATACCATTGATAACCCACCAAAGTGTATGTGCACTCAAAGCCACTGATAACCTTCCCAAACGTATGTGCATTCAGCACCATTGATAACCCACCAAAACGTATGCGCAGTAAAGCTTAACATAACCTTCCTAAATGTATGTGCACTCAACACCATTGGTAACACTAAAATGTATGTGCACCTAAAGCCATTGGTAACCTTCCTAAACTTCCGTACACACAAAACCATTGTTAACCCACCAAAATGTATGTGCACTCAAAGCCACTGATAACCTTTCCAAAAGTATGTGCACTCAACACCATTAGCTAGGGACCACAATGGTCGGATGTGGATAGAGTGGAGTGATATTAGTTGGTAGTCTAACGTGAAAATCGAAAAGGGTCCCCAGGTCACAGGTCATTCTGTTACTATTTTTAGCACATTTCAAAATGTCCGCCATTAAAATGCTTCAATACAGCAATATATTTTTAATTATGGCTTAACCCAAAAAAACATTTACATAGAAGTGTTTTATTTCATTTTTGGCTTAGATTTAAAGGTGAAATATAGCGTGTATTTTGAATATATATTCGGAAATATACGTATATAATATACAATATTTTCAAATCTTACACTTATTGGTTGTCCCGTTTTCTCACAGTAGGCAATTTTATCCCATAGCGCACACGCTTCGAGTTTCGCCCTTTTTGAAGACAGGTAAGTGACACGTGATCCTGTGACGTCATTGGTACCAAACGATTCGCGGTGTCGCATTGAGTTGTATAGTATTGTCTATGTAGGATTACGTTTTATGGTACTTGTTAAAAATGCCGTGTGTTGTTGCTGGGTGAAAAAGTTTGCATAAAGAAGGACAAGATAATAACCTAAGTTTCTTTCGTTTCCCTAATCGAGATAATGATACATTACGATTTGAAGTGTGGGTAGACGTTACCGAAGAAAATCGCCCGACTCGTCGAGAAAGTGGGAACCTACGAAAGACGCGCGAGTTTGTAGCAAACATTTTGAGTTGACTTCGTGGGAAGTCCATCCTTTGGTTTCATTATCTTTGAATTTGGAGAACAAGAGGCCATGCAGATTAAAATCAACAGCGGTACCAACGATATTCGACTATAAAAATGAGAAGTGCATAACCCCGCCATCTCCAAGCAAGTTGTATACCCTTATTCGACCGGCGTTGAGGAGGAAATTCATACATGAAGTAAGATTGAAATTTATGTTCAATTATCTTAGCACCTCATCGGGTATACGTATGATAAATAGAAGAAAGGTGTATAGTCTTAGATCTTCATATACACCGTGAATGTTTAGCTGTTGAATTAGAAGCATGGGTCTTTACGTGAATCAATGAAGAGTTGACGGCGCTAATATTATGTAGCCGTCTTTTTTTAAAAGATTGCTAAGAATGTTCAGCATATAAATTTAAATGAATCCGGTGAAATAAACACTGTGTCTTTGTTTCCAAATTTTAATTTTAAATTATACACCCTCTTCTGCCAATAGTATTATAGATATATATTATCAACATAATTATATAGGGCTAAGGATTTGAAAAAAATAATACAAATTGTTTCATGGATATTTATTACAAGGCAGAAAATTAATAATATTACTAGCTTTTATATTAATTCAGTAATTTTTTATGGCAAAGCAGCAACAATAACGCCTCTTAGCTCGTGCAATAAGTAAAACAAGTATAATAGAATAATATACTTTATATTATGGTAATTTGATATATAGGGTCTGTTTTCGATCTGTATATCAGGAGTAAGTATACATGAGTAAGTATACTTACTAACTGTCTATATCGTTCTCATAATACATTTGGCTATATTATTTAAATCATTGTATTTTTCTCTCTTTGTGCGCGACAAATATCATGTGATATATCCGTCTTGTGCAATACGCGTCTGCCCTCGGCGGTATTACACCGCTCAAGTAATTGCAATAAACAGGAAATATATCATAAAACTAGGTTTCCCTAAATGGTGCGTGCTTTTGTGATATTCCGACGTTATGTACCCAAATTAGGCTGCACTTCGATAGTGCACCGCAATATTTTATTAGTCTGTAATGATATTTGGGGGCACGTGGAGACTAGAGAGCGTGTCATATTGCAAACACCGCTCCTAGAGTGTTTGGTGTTGATGGCGACTTATGGCAAATATATTATACTATAGATATTATGGCGCCGAAATTATATGCCGTTTCATTTATTATTGTTTTTATTCATTTTTTATCAATTATGGATAATATCTAATAAATATATTTGTTCCATGTCTACTTATCGGCAAAAAAATCTGACGCTCATATTACCATAGAGTTACATACATATATATCCATGTATTAATGTATAGGTATAGACCAGGTCCATTCATTCGGAATATACTACATTTCGCGGTTATTGTGTATGTACCAAGATATTGCAGTGTTGCGGGTGACTTACTGTCAGATTTCGATGAAAACAATGTTTACCTTGTTTTTTTGTTTGTTGTTGCTGTATTAATACGCTATTTTGTTAGATTAGTGAATAGTGTAATGAACCACTGAACGTAACGAATGACATGAAACGATAGTCTTTACAAGCTCTCCATTTGCACCTGCACCGCGTACGACTTCAACATCAGTTGATGAATCCGATGTATTTTCGTCCTCAGACACGTATTCTGGCTCCATATCGTAAGGTTGCACATGGTGTAACCGTTTTATCACGGGCATTTCCTCTGACATCGCTTAATTCTCACATTTTCACACAAGGTATACTGTTTTGCGTTCAGTCCCAATGTAAACAAAAAATAGTTTGTTCCCAATGACGTCATTTCCGGTAATTCGCGCAAGAGTTTTTCCCCTTAGATTTTTTTCGATTTTTTAGCAATGCCTGTTCGCCTTTTCGGTTTTTATCTTTAAAAACATATTTTCACTAAACATACATCAATAGCATAGTAAACATCGTATTTATAATGATATTTAATAATTAAAAACATATCAACAACGGATTTGTTGATTTAGGACAAATTGCATCTTTAAGCTGCTCTGTAATATAATAAATGTCCCCCACCCCACCTCATGTTACTATGTTTATCACATTTCAAAATGGCCGCCATCCAAATGCTTAAAGATAGCAATGTATTCTTAATTATGGCTTAACCCAAAGACCATTTACATGGATATGTTTTATATTGTATTTGGTTTAGATTTAAGCTCCTCTATAATATATTAAATGTTTTTGCTTTTGTTTATGTTAAGACTCCTATTTAGCATATTAAAAGTCATTCTTCCAGATTGCATTATGATACACCTGTGGTGTAAGTATTCCCCCGCATATTTACAGAACATTGGACAGCTGACTTCAAGTTGCCCACAAATGATAAGAAAATTGTTTAAAATCAGAAATACAATTTGTAAATATAAATTTGAAAATTCGAATCGGAGACCAATCAAACCTTGCTTAAAAAATCAAATATTTTGAGGACCCTAGGTCCAACCATTCTCTAGTTATTGATCGGACATCGTTTGTGACACAGACAAACAGACCTACAGACAGACAGAAAGCACAAAATCAATGTCACCGCGACCTTGACCTTAGACCTAGTGACCCCAAAATCAATAGGGGTCATCTACTTGTCATGACCAACCATCCTTCCAAGTTTGAGGACCCTAGGTCCAACCATTCTCTAGTTATTGATCGGACATCGTTTGTGACACAGACAGACAGACCTACAGACAGAAAGCACAAAATCAACAGAACAGAACAGAACAGAACATAATTTTATTCAGATTTGTACATAGTACATCATCTAATACATATCTAAGTGTACAATACATCACGTGACAAGAGAGAGGATGAATACATTACTGGTTCACAATTAGACAATGTCAACATGGCTCCCCTACCACACTTTGTGTGGGGGAGCCATAATAACTCGAATGGCTTTTTGATATAGATATAAACGTTCTTACACTGTGTTTGTTTCGAAGACATACTTCCGTTTTAAAACAATGAAAACTAAATGTTGTTTGACAATCGTTGAGAACTGACTCGTCGGGGAAAAAAAGCAGCTATGAAATTGTAATGTTTCACATTAATTTTGATGTATTTTGATTTTTTTTGCCGGTACAATCTATTTGACACAATAGTTAAATTTTAATTTAAAACCGATTTTTATTGTTACGATTAATCGACCAGAGAATATTTTCAATGGTAGAGATTGCGATCGCATGTCTGGTCATAGAGTGACTGTAATTATATCGATTAAGCGCTCACTTGAACATGATTTGAAAAAGTGCTAAAGAATCGGCGAACATACTTCTGTTATTATTGTTATTAGCGGCATCTCGATAAGACGATTGAGGTTCCAAAAATGAAAAATATTTGTGTCGGGGACTTTTTTTCGGGTCGGTCAGGAAAGGGCAAACATTAAATGTGCAAACATTAAATGTTTTAAGTGTGGCCTAATTTACATATGTTCGATCATTGTTAGTACTCAATATTTCAAAGCAAATTGTTTTTTTGCATATTATTAACTGTTGATTATATTGCACTAATAATACAAAGATAGATATTTTATTCAAACATAAGGCATTACGCCCAACAGTTCACATGCAAATAGTACATACATATAAACATGTATATGAAATACACACAATATTTTCCAGTTAATGACAATTTGTATAATTTCATAGGTGAGTTTCAAGATCATCTGTATATGTTACTAGTTAAAAAGTATTTGACAACTATTAAATATATAAGTGTTTAATATATATTTTTAAATTAATATTCCTAAGTACTGATCAGAACACAGTTATATCTGTGGACAAAAATGGAGAAAAGTGATATTTATTTATAAAACATGTCGTCTCTTCTTTTAAAACTTTTACAAATGAAAACGGACAGTTTTTTTAATAAACTCTTGTTTTCTGTTGTCATAAGTTCAATAAATTTTGGTATGTTTGGCCGTTTCCAAAAATATTTGTTAACATATTCTTTTCTTATATCTTGATATAGTGAACACTCCAATACGAAGTGAAATTCGTCTTCTAGTATATTACATAGCTGGCATTTTCTTTCGGATCTTGGTGTTTTATTTGGTCTATGCCATCGACCAGTTTCTATTTCTAACCTGTGACTAGAGACTCTTAGTTTTGTAAAAAAAGCTCTAAATTTCTTTATATTTAGTACATCTAGATAATACTTAAACCTGAAATCTGATATTATTCTGTATGTACTAGCTCTAGTGGAATCCGATAATTCAGCATTCCAATTTTGTATAAACATATCTTTAATTCGTTGTTTAAATATATTAATGAAATACGTTATGTTTTCTACTCCTTGAGAATACCAAACTTCATTAAATCCTGTTCGTTCCAATAACCCTTTAACTTGAGATGCCCAGTTTAATTTATTTGGGTTTACGATCAGATCATCTAACATAACATTATACATATTTTTTATATAATAATATACTTTCCCCCAATAACGAGGGGGGAAAACCCGATTCCATTTGTACTACATTAAATTGTATGCAGACTGGTTAAACTTAGGATTAATTAAATTTAATGTCGTGTGTCCCTTTAAAGATGGTTAAGTGATGCGAATAACAGTGAAAGCTATTGAGTAAGAATTAAGTTATAAAACAACATCTTCGTTAATTTATTCAATTATTTTCTTTCGACAATTATTTTCTTTCGACAATTTAGACATATTCATAAAAGCAAAGTCCTTATGTATAAGGACCGTGATAAAAGACAGAATTAATTTAATCTGTAATTGTTTACGCGTAATGTGTTTTAGTTTGATAGGAGTTTTCGCCATTATTACTGCTTGTTTGCGCCTGCATTGTGTAATTGTTCGGCGCCCTCAAGGGGCGCCGGACATACTGTGGTAGTACTTTGACCTTAGGCATGGGGAATCAAAAGGACTGATAGTTGAGTAAGTTTGGATTGTAATTAAAAATGTTTAAATGGCATTTAAAGCATGCTATAAAACGCACCAGAATAAGATATAAAACACAAGAGATAAAACTGCTTAGCGATTTCTTGAATTTCTGTAAGAAATGATGCACCAATAATTCAAAAATTATACAAAATCATTTCATTAAAACGATGTCTCCCTGTATTTTGACTGATAACGAGGCTGATTATAAAATCAAATGGTTAAATGCGTAATACGAATTTTAGAAAAATTTAACGAAATTTATCGATCGTAATATCTGCGTTTCAAATGTTTTCACATTGTTCTCGTTTTTAAATCGTTTTGATTAATTATTATTGGCAAATTACATTAAATGTTGCTAAGAAATGAGAAAATACGATGATATATCGGAAAGTTTTGGCATTTAAATTTCGTTTACGGGAAATCGCTAATTTTGTAATGCTTCATTTTGACTGTCAAATGCAGACAAATGTATTGAAAACGAAAGTAGATTTATGAGCGCAGACTCTTTGCATCAAGTTTTTCTTGTATTAAAATGTAAACATTTTCTATATAGAGTATCATCCAAATAAAGCCTGGGCTGGTCATAGTGGACAGCCATGATGTCTGGCCGGGCTGCTCTTACACAGCCTGGGCAGGTCATAGTGGACAGCCATGATGTCTGGCCGGACTGCTCTTACACAGCCTGGGCAGGTCATAGTGGACGGCCGTGATGTCTGGCCGGGCTGCTCTTACACAGCCTGGGCAGGTCATAGTGGACAGCCGTGATGTCTGGCCGGGCTGCTCTTACACAGTGATGTCTGGCGGGACTGCTCTTACACAGCCTGGGCTGGTCATAGTGGACAGCCATGATGTCTGGCCGGGCTGCTCTTACACAGTGATGTCTGGCGGGACTGATCTTACACAGCCTGGGCAGGTCATAGTGGACGGCCGTGATGTCTGGCCGAGCTGCTCTTACACAGCCTGGGCAGGTCATAGTGGACAGCCATGATGTCTGGCCGGGCTGCTCTTACACAGTGATGTCTGGCGGGACTGCTCTTACACAGCCTGGGCAGGTCATAGTGGACAGCCATGATGTCTGGCCGGGCTGCTCTTACACAGTGATGTCTGGCGGGACTGCTCTTACACAGCCTGGGCAGGTCATAGTGGACAGCCGTGATGTCTGGCCGGGCTGCTCTTACACAGTGATGTCTGGCGGGACTGCTCTTACACAGCCTGGGCTGGTCATAGTGGACAGCCATGATGTCTGGCCGGGCTGCTCTTACACAGTGATGTCTGGCGGGACTGATCTTACACAGCCTGGGCAGGTCATAGTGGACGGCCGTGATGTCTGGCCAAGCTGCTCTTACACAGCCTGGGCAGGTCATAGTGGACAGCCATGATTTCTGGCCGGGCTGCTCTTACACAGTGATGTCTGGCGGGACTGCTCTTACACAGCCTGGGCAGGTCATAGTGGACAGCCATGATGTCTGGCCGGGCTGCTCTTACACAGTGATGTCTGGCGGGACTGCTCTTACACAGCCTGGGCTGGTCATAGTGGACAGCCATGATGTCTGGCCGGACTGCTCTTACACACAGTGATGTCTGGCGGGACTGCTCTTACACAGCCTGGGCAGGTCATAGTGGACGGCCGTGATGTCTGGCCAGACTGCTCTTACACAGCCTGGGCAGGTCATAGTGGACAGCCATGATGTCTGGCCGGGCTGCTCTTACACAGCCTGGGCAGGTCATAGTTGACGGCCGTGATGTCTGGCCGGACTGCTCTTACACAGCCTGGGCAGGTCATAGTGGATGGCCGTGATGTCTGGCCGGGCTGCTCTTACACAGCCTGGGCAGGTCAAAGTGGACGGCCGTGATGTCTGGCCGGACTGCTCTTACACAGCCTGGGCAGGTCATAGTGGACGGCCGTGATGTCTGGCCGGGCTGCTCTTACACAGCCTGGGCAGGTCATAGTGGACGGCCGTGATGTCTGGCCGAGCTGCTCTTACACAGCCTGGGCAGGTCATAGTGGACAGCCGTGATGTCTGGCCGGGCCGTTTGGAAAATTGTCTGAATGACCTAGTTAATTCAAAATACATTTAACCAAGTCAACATAGCAACGTTTGTTAATATTATGTCCATGACCACTAAATATACCAAGGTTTAGTACTGATGATAAGATAGTTAAAATAACTGATAAACACGTGTACTGTTATTTAATAACGTATGTTTTAATTCTTCAAAATTTTGGCGCCGAATTGATGCTTTGCATCAAGTTTTTCTTGTCAATATTGAGGGAGAACCCAACTTTCTATATCTGTTTATAAAACGTAGATCAGGCGCATGGTCATGATCGCAATTGAAATGCATATTATCAAATTCACCGTTTCAAAAATCGGCCTGTGACGGTCGCTGTTTGAGTGAAACGGTGGGACATGCGCCGTGAAGCAGTCTATCATGTGCCCGACTGGCCGTTCAACTTCCGTTTTTTCCCACTGACCTCACTTGACTCCTAGATTTTAATAACATCACTTTTCTACTGTTTCCACTCATACTAAATATGCTTAACCACTTGTCCTCGACACCACTATAGAACTGTCAAATGTGAGGCCATCCGTAAACAATTTTTGTTTTGCTGTGATCGACGTAATCACTAAGGGGCCGACTATTTTGATTTCTGTTGGGTAGGGGTGGGTGATTTTCCTGTCATCAATTTTTTTTTTCCATTTCTTTAAAGACGGGATTTTTTATTTCGCCTAGTACACTGGTTAGATTTTTTTTTCGTCAACTTGAATGCCAGAATATTTTAGTTTTACAATTCGTAGAATAAAAAGAGTTAATGTAGATCTACTCTACGTCTGCGTCGACGTTGGTTTTCAGTTGTTTTCCAAGTCCAATTATTTCAGTAACCACTGGTCAGTGAAACTTGAAATATATATGTCATCAGTACCATCAAGTACACTGGTAGACACAATCATGTTCCATAACTCTGTATTGTATTTAAGCAAAAGCATGACCCTTTTCTTACTTTGAATTTCTGGTTGAAGTAATTTTAGACAAGCCCATGTATTTTAACAACTGAAAGTCGTACATAAAACAAAACTTCAGTAAAGCTTGGAATATCAAGGTGATTGTTAATTATTAATACAAATTTAGTAAAGCGTGGATGCTAGTAGACACATGTTCCATAACTCTGTATTGCATTTAAGCAAAATTATGGCCCTTTTTCTGGATAAATATTTTCTGTATTGTATTTTAGAAAAGGTGTAGCCCCGTTTCGACTTAGAATTTCTTTTATGTTATTTGTTGGCAAGTCCATTTATTTCACTTGCCATATACGGGCATCTCTGTTAAAGGAGGTTGACAAGTGTCATCGGAGTCGTCAATGACACTTACACACACATGTTTCATAACTTTTTATTTCATTTTAGCCATGTAATATTGTATTTTTTTCAACAAGAGTTTCCGTTAAAGTTTTTTAAGCAGCTTCATATATTTCAAAGAAACTCCCTACATCAAATAACAATGGTAAGCCTGTAAATTTCATTAGCCCCATAAACCCCACATCTTCTTCCACACTGAACATTTACTAAAATGGCTGACACAGTTTGTACAACTTTCTGAAGATGATCTGAAAAGTTTACTCATGAGTTCACAGCTGAAGATTCCGAAAGAACACAAAAAAACATCCGCAGAAAATTATTTTCTAGGTGCTGAGAATAATGATTTTGAATAGAGAGAAGTAACAATGTTTTCTCATGTTTTATTTCAAAGGAATATTTAGCAGAACCAAATATCTTTTTTCAGTATAATAAAATAAATAACCTTAGAAGATTGACAAGTATTCACACAAATATTCACTGTCACCCTCACAGAATTGCAATATTTACATACTACCATAAACAATGTATATCACATTTAGGCCATTATTTTTTATTATTTGTTTGACGAACCATCAAGACAGAGAATTGCTGTAGGAGGAACGGAAAAAAATAAAAATAACAATTTGGTATTAAGAATAGTTTAATTATGTTTCATGAGTAAACTTTTCAAATCATCTTCAGAAAGTTGTTGTGTAAATTGTGTCCGCCATTTTAGTAAATGTTCACTGATATTCATTTGCGCATGTATACATAGAAGTTGTTCAGTATAGGAGATCCCAATACATATAAACTTGCTTTGACGACAGTAATTATACTGGGGTGACATTACAAAAAGACTATCATTCAGTGACTGACACTCCATGGAGACATTACAAGCGATATGAGATATTACAAAAATGGGAAAATAACAGTCTATGGAAATTTAACATGGGTGTTTGACATGCGGTATATTATTAATAAATATGGTATCAGTGGTCATGGTCGTAATAAATGTAGTATACATAGTCCATGGTAGTAATACATGGGGTATTCAGTGGTCATGGTAGTAATGAATAGGGTATTTAGTCTTGGTAGTCATGTTAATTTTAATAAATTTAATATACATTCAGTGGTCATAGTAGTAATTCTTGTGATATACAGTGGTCATGGTAGTAGAAAATGTGGTAAAGAGTAGCCATGATAGTTATACATGTGATGTGCATTGGACAGTCATGTGGTATGCAGTGGTCATGGTAGTATTACAAGGTTCCTGGTACTTGTCCGATGGACTTTGTGAATATCAGCAACAAGTAAGTGGACTTAAGAAGCAGCTTCAGCCACAAACAATGCCAGGTTACAGACAAAGCTATGAGTTATATGCCAGTGTTAATAAGAATGGTATGGAACATAGTAGTCATTGCCCAGTACAAGACAATCCCCTACACAACCAAACAAAACATACAATCAGTTCATAATTTAGAAGACCAACAGGGTGCTCACATAGAAAACAGGCAAGGACAAGCATAGCTAAAGATTACAACCAGCACATGGAGTTACATCCACCACATAGTATATTTCAGTATAATATGTTTACACATTTTTCTAGGCAGTGCTACCGTTGAATTATAAATACATACTTGATAAATATATGAATAAGCCAAAACACACATGACCTTCCTTGAGTATGACATAAACTGAGTATGGATCACACTCTTATCAAGTATTTATTATTCAAGTATAGCACAGTCTAGATAAAATTGTAAAAATATTAAGCTGCAAGTTACATGTAAAAACATTCAGGATTATTTGAGTTCTATTTTTTCTTTTGTTAATGCACTTTCAATGGGATTCCGCAATTCTTAACATTGGTCGTAACTTGAAAATTATGCGACCTATGTTCATAAAACTTCAGAGACGGTGTAAAGAGAATGGTATGTTATTAAATACGGAAAAAACAAAGTCATGTTCATTACAACTAGACAGAAACGTGCACATATAAATGATGCTTCATTGATGCTTTGTTTTGAAAATATAGAGTTAAAAATGACAACAGGCGACACAATATTAGGTGTAAATATTGATGAAAATATGCAATGGAATAACCAGTTTTAAGTATATTTCCAAAAATATATCGTCATGTCTAGTAGCATAGAAAGTGGGGTGTCTGGTCCACTTTCCCCCTCAAAATGCACCAAATTTGCTTCCCTCAGCTTGCAAATCCGACTTAAAACTGTTTTAGAAAACTGCCAGAGTAACTTCCAGCCAGTTTCAAACCATAATAGCATATTGCTTTTAAAGCCAGCAAACACATTTCAAACTAGTAATGCAAACCCCTCAGAGAAAAGCTTTACCGGACACCCCACTTTCTATACTACTTATAACTAGGTTTCCAATGAGCATACACAATTAACAAACCAAAATTATCCCAAACCCTGGTGAAATGACTGGTGGAAATGTTATATAACATGCTCGGTATGTGTATTCTGGACTATTCTGCACAGTTTTTAAAATAACAAGTTTGTAAAAAAAAAAAATGATGAAGAATTATCATAGTTTGAGAGTCGTTTTGGGTAAAACAGTCTGTCTATATCCTATATAAAATCCTTAATTGACCATTATCTTGTCTGTCGTACACGTTCTGTCTCCGCGATAGATACTTTTATGGATTACGTCCCTTGTTTATCAGTACTCTTAAGAGAGAAGAGAGAAAATGGGTTCGAGTCCCCTGACCGCGTCATACCAAAGACTTTAAAAATGGAGTAGTCACTTGTAACCCTTGTCTGACGAGCAAATAATGGGTAGTGCTACGACTGATTGACCAGTGTCAGAATAATGTGACTGGGTGGGTGGGGGTATCATGTCTACTACGGCGTGGTATTCCATTGTGGCAGCACTATAAAAAAAACATTGAGTTCGCTGCTTGAAGTAGACATATCATCACATCACACAACAACACACAGATAAAAGTCCAGACATTGTGCCTATAATCGTCGGGTAGGACGCCTGTCGTAGGTGGAGGGACTATAATCCTTAGAAATACACACACGGGGCGGAGAAGGGAGATAATGGAGGGAGAAGGGAGAAATGGGGGAGGGAGGAGTGAAAGACGACCCCACGTAGCCCCTACCCATCAGCAGGCGCGTAGCCAGGTATACGCCCGTACGCCCGGGCGTACGCCTCTTGGAAAAAAATGAGAACACATAGTGCCCCAAAAATGCAATAAAAACTGAAGCCTGACTAGGGTGAGACCCATCATTAGAAATTTATAAACATATAAATATCAAAGTTATCAAAACAGATGCCATAAAATGGAAATTTCAATCTAAGATATTCATTTTTCGCAACTATATAATTTATTTATCAATCAATAAAAGCCATCATTTTCAGCCCCCCGGACCCCCCAACAACCGCCCCTTGGACCCCAATATACGGGCGTATCCTCCAAAACGGCCTAGCTACGCCCCTGATCAGTGTTGGGAACTAACAAATAATAATGATAATAAATTGAAAAATATATTTAAATAAAAGTAATACTAACGTGCTATTTGTTGACGCCTGTATCAGTACGCCTGTATACAAGTGTTGATTTTTAAATGGTGGCGGTCCCATACGGACACGCGAAGCAAAGACCACTCATAAAAGTGTTGATGTCGATGCGGATTCCCAACTATGCACTCGACCGGGTTAGACGTCTTTTGTCTACCGGTCTACTGGTGTGAATTTTTTTTTTTTTTTTTAACTAGGGAACATTATTTTAATATTTTAAATATCTACGAGTAGGGTTTAGTGCTTGGTGTTCAGGTATATAGTAGTCTTCTACACTATATGTTTGCTCTCTGATTATTATCAGGGAGCAAACAGCTTGGACTGCTTGAAGTTTTTATGCCCATATATAAGACATATAGTAATCGCACCGTCCGTCCGTCCGTCCGGATTCTGTCTGTCTGTCTGTCCGTCATTCCGCAGTTCGTGTCCGGACTGTACCTTCAAAACCCCTGCAGGGATTTTTAATTAACTTGGCACAAGTGATCACCATAACAAGAAGATGTGTCGCGCGCAAACCCAGGTCCGTACCTCAAAGGTCAAGGTCACACTTGAAGTTCAAAGGTCAAAAACAGGTACGCAATTTCGTGTCCGGACCGTAATGTCAAAACCCCTGCAGGGATTTTTAAATAATTTGGCACAAGTGATCACCATAACAAGACGATGTGTCGCGAGCAAAACCCAGCTCCGTACCTCAAAGGTCAAGGTCAAACTTGAAGTTCATAGGTCAAAAACAGGTACGCAATTTCGTGTCCGGAACGTAACGTCACAACCCCTGCAGGGATTTTTTAAATAACTTGGCACAAGTGATCACCATAACAAGATAATGTGTCGCGCGCAAAACCCAGATCCGTACCTCGAAGGTCAAGGTTACGCTTGAAGTTTATAGGTCAAAAACAGGTACGTAATTTCGTGTCCGGACCGTAACGTCACAACCCCTGCAGGGATTTTTCAATTACTTGGCACAAGTGATCACCATAACAAGACGATGTGTCGCGCGCAAAACCCAGGTTCGTACCTCAAAGGTCAAGGTCACACTTGCAGTTCATAGGTAAAAAACAGGTACGCAATTTCGTGTCCGGACCGTAACGTCACAACCCCTGCAGGGATTTTTAAATAACTTGGCACAAGTGATCACCATAACAAGATGATGTGTCGCGTGCAAAACCCAGGTCTTCAAGGTCAAGGTCACACTTGGAGGTCAAAAGTCAAATTGTGTCCGGTCAATAACTTTTGCATGCCTGGACGGATTTTAAAATAACTTTGCACAAGTGCTCACCACAACCAAACGACGTGTCGTGCACAAAATCCAGGTCCATGGCTCCAAGGTCAAGGTCATACTTAGAGGTCAAAGGACACTTCGGGGGCATTTATCACTTACAGTGATATTTCTTGTTTTTTACTGCATGACAGGGATGGTAAATCCATCCCGCCACACAGTATAGGTATGAAAGTACTAATTATTTTCCCCATAGAAACCAATGTTAAAGTGTCACATATTAATGATTTGATGCAAATTCAACTCAAGTATGGATAATGCGGCAGTTTAATGTTCATATAGAAAACTATTTTTCCATGAAAAATCACTAGAAAGCGTGGGGTCACAATACATGTAAGAAAGTTCTGGTTTGTTTACTAAACAGGTCAAGGGTACAGCTGTTTTTATTGATCGACTGTTTTCATTGCTCACAAAGTGTAAGCATAGACGAAAATGTTCATCAGTGATCCAGTAAAACCTATTAATACGCTTCTTATACATATAACCACAAAAATCGAATAGAAATGGGCAGTTTTCCCCTACTTATAATGCCCATTTCCATCAAAAAAGGAGGGATTACTTTTTATTATAGGAACTACATTCGATACACCTCGGAGGTTACATGTAATTAGTGGTGGTAAACCTATAACCCCACAGCATAGGCATTGGATTCTATTTGAGGATATTAGTTTTTATTTGACCTTTTATCTGACTTTCGATAGAAGTTCAGAGTTTGTTTACGCCAGTCTTGGCTATAACTCTTATATCTTAGTGAACACTATTCTAGGTACAACGTACCGACCTATTGTTATCATTCTTTGCCCAAATCACGAAAGTCTATATTTAGATTCTGTTCTTATCTAGAGGCGAGTGTACAGGTTCGGGAATATTCCTACTACACAATTCTTTTCTCTGGCTAATAAAAGATTCCTACATCTAATAAAAGAAGAGTTACAAATTAGTTCAATCGTGAACGCTCGGCCAATCCCGTCATTCCTCGGGATCCCGCCTCGTGTGTATCACGGCGCTTCGGTATGTTCAAAATCTTCACATTCTGTTAGCCGGAAGGAAACGGCACAGAAAATAGTGCACAGTTCTAAGCTGTTGCTACATAAACATTATGGCCGCTTGCCACACGTGTTGATGTATGATTTGCGTTGCATGTTTGTTATTTATAATACAGATGAAGATTTTATCACTGATTTCACGTAAATAAACTATAGATGGAGCAATCGGCTAAATGACATTGCAAAATGTTGAAGATAACTTTGATTTTGAATGCAAATTCGTTTTGGCGGGAATCTGACGCGTCACGCTAATATGTAACCAATATGGAAACCTGCGTATTACATTCGAGTCATGCTGCGAAGCAGTGTACGAGATGTTGCGAATGAAATTAGTTTAGTTATCTAATGCACATATATAACGTTGAGTGCAAAGAAAGATAAAAATATCGGACAGGGAAAGCAGCATTCAAGGACGACAGTCAACCACAAAACACAAAAACAAACACGCAAACAGACAAACGAGAAGGCAAAAGTAATAAAAAATGCAAACGACATCACAAACACAAAAAAAAAAAAAAGCCTAGAAAGCCACAATGAAGGTACTCAATGACTTGGCAGAAGCCAGAGCAACAAGAGAATAAACCATTAAGGGCACGACAGGAAAGATCATAGACAAACATCAAACGCCACCGTCCCAATGGGCTTTAGGTAGGCGTCATCATAGGGTCCACAGCCTGTCCGGTCATCGTACAATTAAAGAGGAAAGCATAGTGGCGAACTGTAAACGGGTCCACCACCAAGCATGCAGTACGTTGCAAAATGATAGGGTCATAACCTCTTTTGATAAACTTTTTAACAAGTTTAACAAAGATAGTATGAAAGTGATCATGACCAAGAATCTTACGAAGTTTATAAATCACATCACCATAGAAGTCAGGTTGTGATAGTCCTTGTCGCAGAAGAGTCCTTAAATTACTTTTATATTTGGAAAGAAGATCAGGGTTACGATAATAAAATTTTGCAAAGGTTTTACGAAATTTATGGTAACGGTTACCATGATTGAGTAGCTTTTTAGTTATACAAAGATTACGAATATTAAAGTCCTCAACTCGAGTACAAGCTCTTGAAAAACGAACAACTTGAGACACATACACCCCACAAGAAGTTGCTCGGGGAACATCCCCATCCAAGTGGGGGTAATTAACAATGTCAAAATTAAAATCATCTCTCTTGTCATAGATTTTGCTAATTATTTCACCATTTTCAATCGAGAGATATAAACCAAGAAAAGAAGCGTTATTATCAGATATATTAGCTTTATTAAGCTGAAGTTCTTTAGGATAAATATTATCAACCATAGTTGGAAAGAAAGGGTTGTCAATGTTCAGTATGTCATCCAGATACCGAGAGGTGTTAAAAGCGTCAATAACATCTGCCTGGGTATCTGGTGAAAGACTCAACATGAAATTCCTTTCATAGCAAAATAAAAACAAATCTGCGACAAGTGGTGCACAGTTCGTACCCATAGGGATACCAACAATTTGTCTATGCAACATTTCTATTAATTTTTACTTAGAACATTGTTAGTGATAGAGGATTTTCGAAACTATTCACTACTTTATATAGTGACGTAGTACATACGTTTCCTTTCGTTTCCGATTTAGGTTTCATGTTTCATGCTACAAATTTAGATACATAGTTATTTCTGATATAGTGTAGAGTTTGTAGTGTTGATATTTTCCGGTTTCTTATTAAATTAGCTAAAAATAGGGCATCAGCTGATCAGGAGTACGTTGGCATTTAGTTTTGCTTGTTCATATTATACGGTGTATAGGATACGCTTCCTCTATACTTACACTAGGATATAGAGTGCATAGGACTATAATAGTTTCATACTCACTGCGTATCAACGTCCTCCGGATATTGCGAGTAGGGAATCGAGGACACATCGAGGGTAGGAAACTATTTTTTATGAACACGGGTTTATTTTCATCATTGTTCTACGAGGGATAAGAACCCAACACTATATAAATATTGCATCCCAGTGAGGGTGACAGTGGATATTATTTTTCAGACGGTTGACAGTATCCACTGTCACCCTCACTGGGATGCAATATTTATTTTATTATACCGAACAAAAATTGTTTTGATTAAAATTATAATATATGAGGGGGAAAAAATCCCAATAACATTTTTTTTTTTTTTATATTTTTTTTAATACTAATATAAACTAAAAATTATTTTACTAGTTAAACTAACAAAATGTTTATTGTCGTTTGGTAAACCAAGCGTCTTACAACTGAAATAACTTCAACCGTATTTTAATAAGCGTCCACCGATTTCCAACTGCGCAAAGCGTGTCGTAATTGGAAACACCCAAAACCTATTTTTATACTTCCCGTGACGTCACAATCGTGTAACAGTAAAAATTATTTACCGGTGAACAGTAAAAATTGCTTCACGCTAGAGGTATGTGCAATTTATACAGGAGTGTACACGTGAGGTATAATAATATCATATCTCTGTACTGATACACCGAATACGTTTTATAATGTTATAAACGTGTAAAAAAAACGATAATCACCGCCCTAATTACAAAAAAAGTTCGCATCGTCTGCTTTTGATGTAATGATTTTTCCTCTTTATTACACTTAATTGTCAATATTTAACCTTTAACAGGTATTTTGTTACCATGCATGACGTTTTCTGATGCATTAGTGCAAAAATATCGTTCTTTTTGTTATGTCGATGTAAATATGCTTAGGTGTACTGCAACTTGCCGGAGTGGTATTTGGGACTGGACTGCAACTTGTTCTGCAACTTGGGGAAATCATTTTCGTTCTTTTTACTGAGACAAGGACTAATGACGGTCAATAACTTATTGTATTTACAATCAAATAATAATTAATTGTTGATTTTTCGTTTATATTATAAAGTTTGGTTGTAGGTTGTTGTTTTAAATTTATAAAAAAAAATCATTTCAGAGATGTTGCGATTTTATCTTATTTTCAGTAGCGTTAGGTGATAAAATATGCGTTACTCGGTTTTTATCCTTAAGTTCTATAGTAAAAAAAAAAAATTGACTACCTAAAAACAACATAATTTTCAAGAATTTATTTTGACTACCTAAAAATACCATAATTTTCGAACTGATTTTGAAAGACACATATGTTGATTGTGCTTGAAAATATGCAGGGTTTTAAAAGAATCGCGCTGTAGATACCTTTATTTTAGCAGTAGACTTGGTTGAAAATCAAGGATAAAGACCGAGTTGAATTAGGTAGGTCTTATTTCTAATAACTTTCACATATCCGTTTTTGTAGATGGATGTGACAAACTCCTCATTGGACCTATCGGGGATTGCAGATGATGGTGTAAAGTTATTTTAGGGAGTACAGTATACAGGGAGGAGAAACGGATTCATAAACGCTCTAGTTTATTTATTTATGTTGTCGCGCTAAAACGCCGCTATTTGCTATTTTATCAATACAGGCAAATCGATCTCAAGCTCGTCTCACATTTTCAGCTAACATCTCAAAATATTTTTACAGCCTATTTTTTACGGTTTTCTGTTATCACCATCACGAAATTACCTTCTCCGTGTATACTGTACTCCCTGGTTAATTAGTAGTCTTGGGAGTTAAAGATCGGATGAAAAAAAATCAGGTGTGGGATGTGAGGTGTGGGGTGTGGGGTAGGGGGGAACATATCTATATGTGTTTGAATTGACCAAAACAACACAGAAGTTTAAAAAAAAAAGTAACTAAGAAAAAAATCGGGTTTTGAGTGGCTTGGGTTGGTAGATAGCTATATGTCTTTGAATGGACCAAAAACCCAAACAACACAGAAATATGTAAAAAAAAATCTGGCATTGGTGTTGGGGTGCGGGGATGCATTCCCCAATATGGGTGAAACGTACCATGTTCTTAATATATGGCAATCCGCAACCTACAATTAAAATCCTATTATTCCTCCTTTGTGTTTGTAAAAAGTAGAAAAATGCACTGAATATGCGGGTCATAACTTGATACAGTTGATTCAGTATACATCTGAATTTGACTTTTGAACGATAATGCACATATAAAAGTTCTCGTTAACAATTATACCAACATGATTTTGATCGGGAACGACAATAGTGCTCTACGTGGTTGAACAAGTTGCAGTACACTTAAAATACAGTATTTTGCAAGTCGCAGTATTTTTGTTTTCCGCCTGTTGCGCTTTAGAATCGATTTAAACATTTTATTCTTTATTGAATGTTCATATTTCATATTAAAACATGTTTGTAAATGTTGTATCTAATATAATAATACGAAAAATTGTGATTATTGGTTCTCATGGTATTTGTGTATCAATATTTAGAAGTGGATACTTTCTTATGACGGCGAGTATACTTACAAAATTAACAACTAAATTGATAAACGAAAAATCTAGACCTACTGGCCCGTTGTTAATCAACCACATACATAGGGAGATCCTTAAGGGCATAGTAGGTCCTAGGTGTATTAACCAACCCCTCTCCCACGCCCATAATCTCTCGGACCACCCCTTCCTGGCCCATACTTCCCCCAGAAAATCTGCTATTGAATAGGCATAAGCCACAAGGTTTTACTGGCAAAAATAATAGCAAAATGAACCTTAAGAAAACACCGAGGAAAATTCAAGGAACTCTTAAGGGAACTTAAACTCCCCGTAAACCAGTTTTTTCCTCGGTGTCAGCTAAACGACAAAAAGTGTATAAACAATTTCTTTTCGAAGTGAATAAGTCTGTGAACATTATATCTTTTAATGCCGGAGGCTTAGCTCATATAAAGCATTCTGAGATTAAAGTATTCTTTGATGTTAATCCCGAGGTTGATATTCTTTGTATCCAGGAATCCAAATTCAATAAAAAGACATTCAAATCTATTCCCGGTTTTAAAAATGAGTTTAAATTTTATGATAATATTAGAGCAAGTGATACCAATACGTGTGGAGGGTTGACCGTCTACTTCAAAAATTATATTAATTATGAAAAGATTGAAATTTTAGATCCAAAAGATACAGATGGTTGTACAGCTATTGAAGTACAACTATTTAAAATCTACTTTCAAGATTTTACTTTTATTCTGTCATATTTATACGGAATTGTGATTACCAATCTCTTAAAACAATATATGATGTTATTCTACCTTTAAAGGTAAAGAATATCCTTATTACAGGCGATTTTAACGCCCATCACTTTGCATGGTGCTCGGAAAAAATTACACAACAAGGAATCGCAATAGTCAAATGGTTGGATGAGTTCGATCTAGTCCTTCTGAATGACGGCTCCCCACACGTCTTGATACACACAATGGTAACCTTACTTGCATTGATCTCTCAGTTACTTCTAGATCTCTAGCACAAAAAACACACTGGACAGTATTACCGGATAACTGGGGTTCTGGCCATTTTCCTATACATATGTCAATAAAACTAAATTCTTCTAAAATTAATCAAGAAAGTTACAATCAAAATAAGTTCAATTTTAATAAAGCAGACTGGAACCTTTTTAATATATTATGTAAATATATTAATCTAGATAATATACAATCTGATAATATCAACAATTTTAATAACAAGTTAACTGATAGTCTTCTCATATTATGCATGAAAGTATTCCAACATATAATAAAAACCCTAAAAATAAAAATGTCCCATGGTGGAATTCAGAATGCAAAGCAGCAGTCAAAAATAGAAAATATCTTCTTAATAAACTTAAAAAAGACGCCTCTGAAATAAATCTATTAAATTATAATACAGCATGCTACTAATCATAATTGTTATTTCATGGTCACTGGTGATCTTAATAGTAGAGTCGGACAAGAAAGTGATTTTGTTAAAGATGACTCGGTAGACCATATGGACGTTTTACCGGATGATTACGATATAGACATAGAATTACACAGGCAATCCAAAGATAAGATTGTCAATGCGTTTGGGCATTTGTTACTAGATTTTTTTAAAACAAACTGGTCTTAGAATTGCAAACGGACGGGTTTGTGAAGACAAAGATATTGGGTCTTTCACGTTTGTAGGTAACAAAGGTAGCAGTTTAGTGGATTACTGTATTGTGAATCCAGAGTTATTACAACATTTCTTATCTTTTTATGTCCATGAACCTAATATTTTAACAGACCATTGTCTGTTAGAATTTTCATTTTATTCACAATATTCTGTAGTTGAAAATGTGGTTAAGGAAGTACAACATGATGATTCATATACGGTTTATAAATGGAATAATTCTCTTTAAAATGAATATAAAACACGAATATCAGAGAAAGATTTTGTACGTAAAATTATACATTTATCAAAGAACCTAGAAGCTGTAAATGACAGCGTCAGAATTGACGATTCATTTAAATATTTTATTGTTGTCATGGACGAACTCTGTTTTCCGTTATTTGAAAAAGAAGTTTCAAAATATATTAATGATAAAAGTAATTATAATAAGAGAGCAGATGAATCGTTTGAAAATGCTTGTGGAAGTAGTCGTAAAGAATTCTTTGAGTTACTTAACATATTTAGAAAGAATAAAAACGAAGTAAATCGTCAAAATATGGTTCATGCAAGAACTGAATATAAAACTGTGATAAGAAAATATCGCTTCGAACAAGATGTAACTAAAACGGCCGAACTTATGAATGTAAAGTTAAAGAACGCGAAATTGTATTGGAAATTATTACAAGAGTCGGTCTCTCCCACGAAACTTGATAATATAACAGCAAATACGTTCGCAACCTACTTTAAAGCAATTAATAATCCAAATGACCCATTTTTTCAAGCTGATGATGATGTACTATATTTCAATGAGCGATTTTTAAATTCAGAATGCGATATCATGTTCGCTGAATTAAATGTCGGTATCAATACTGCTGAAATTAAAAGGCAGTCTCCCAACTAGATCAAAGTAGGAGTGAAGGGCCAGACTGGCTAATAAATGAGTTTTACATACATGGTATAAACGACCTTATGCCGTATTTAAACAAATTATTTAATACTATTCTCGATGTTGGATACTTCCCAGAAACTTGGAGCGAAGGTTACATTGTACCAATACACAAAAAGGGAAGCACTAACAATGTGAATAACTTTAGAGGTATTACATTACTGAGTACACTAGGAAAACTGTTTACGCGCATTTTAAATAATAGACTTACGACGTAGGCCGAAAACTATAGTGTATATGTCGAGGCACAGGCCGGTTTTAGAGCAGGCATGAGCACTGCTGATAACATATTTGCCCTGCACGGTATTATATCGCACATATTAAACAAAGGTGAACAATTATTCTGCGCTTTTGTTGACTTTACAGAGGCCTTTGACTATATATACTGAAGGGATAAAGAAACGCAGGGTAAACTTTGAAGATGATTCTAGGTAAGATGTCGAGTATAATGTTCAATATTTTTAAGTAAGAATGAAGATAAATGCATGCAGAACAAACTTCAAAATCAATGATTTGTGTCTGGTAAGTGATTTAGGAGTAATTGAAGGGAACTGAAGGGGACCCCTGTAATGTGAAATCGAAATGGACAGATGCTGGGAATTGGCTCGCAAGAAGTATGCAAGACATGCGCGGTATTAGAGGATGAGTTTCATTTTCTTCTCGAGTGTCCAATATATGGTCATTTCAGAGCTGAATGCATAAAGCCATATTATACTAATTATATGATCCCTTGTTGTAAATATTAAAATGTATGTCATACACGAAGAAATTCAGACAGGATTAAGAACACTCAAGTGATATGAAAACGCAACACGGGAATTTCCGCTATATATTGTATATACTGCACACTTAATTGCACATAATATTCCAAAGAAATCCCAAGATGTTTTTTAAAAAGAAAGTTGCAGTTAACTAGAGAAAGGACACAACTGTGATGTTGTAGACGTTTCAATCACACTACACTTTGTAACAAGAACTTCATAAATGTTGAAGTAGCTCTTTGAAAAATTGAGCTAGTTCAGTACTGTATTTAACGTAAATAGTTTGCAAAATGTTGCATCCTAAGTTTGCTCACATGATTGAGCCAAACGCGTACTCTGTGAATAATGAAACATTGAAGGAATACTATTTGCTGTATTATTTGTTGTTTTAGTATTTTTTTCAAAAGGAAAGGTCTTACGTAGCCATGTACCATTCGATTAAAAACAGCATATTGTACATACAATATATAGCGGAAATTCCCGTGTTGCGTTTTAATATCACTTGAATGTATTATTGTTGATGTTATCCGCTGACCGCGAGCCCTCGCGTATTATGACATGAAATCCCCGTGCAGTAAATCCTTACCATTCATGCGGTTGCTTGAACTCTTTCGAACTTTGAATAAGATGTGATACCTGACTATATGCTTTACGTAACATATTGTGCATTTGTTTAAATTTGATAGAGCTCTTTGGAAGTTTAAAAACACAAATAATTCACTGTTTTGTTCCACATTGTCTACTTAAACTTGTTGATATATTTTTTATATTGCTTCTTTGACATTACAGTAGTTGCCATTTTGAAATACATGCAATTAAAATTGACATAAGGGACCGACCATTTTGATTTCAGTGGGTGGGGGGTGGGGATTAAAGTAGTTTGCCATTTTGAAATGCATGCAATTAAAATTGACATAAGGGACCGACCATTTTGATTTCAGTGGGTGGGTGGGGGTGGGGGAGGGGGTGGGGGTGGGGGTGGGGATGGGGGTGGGGGTGATTTTCCTTTCAGCCGGGAAAAAAATAATTCATTTCTTTAAAGCCGGGATTTTTATTTCGCCTAGTGCACTGGCAAGATTTTTTGTTTTCGTCAACTTGAAAGCCAGAAGAGCTGTTGTAGATCCACTCAACGTTTGCGTCGGCATTGGTTTTCAGTTGTAGTAACTAAAAAAAATAGTCCAATTATTTCAGCAACCACTGGACAGTGAAACTTGAAATATGTCATCAGTACCATAAATGACACATGTTCCATAACTCTGTATTAGCATGACCCTTTTCTTACTTTGAATTTCTGGTTGAAATGTTCTTTTTTGACAAGTCCATATATTTTAACAACAGAAAGTCGTACATAAACAAAACTTCAGTAAAGCTTGGAATAACATGGGCGCTAGTAGACACATGTTCATATTAACTATGTATTGCATTTAAGCAAAGTTATGTTCCTTTTTCAACTTCAAAAATCTGGTTAAAGTTTTCGGGCAAGTCATTGTATGTCAATAGGTGATTGTTACTTATTAATACAACTTCAGTAAAGCATGGATGCTAGTAGACACATGTTCCATATTTTAGTAAAATTATGGCCCTTTTCTGGATAATTCTGTATTGTATTTTAGAAATCGTGTAGCCCCTTTTTCGACTTAGAATTTATTTTATTTTATGGCAATCCATTTATTTCAATACCTTCTAGCCATATATCTCTGTCAAAGGAGATTGACAAGTGTCCCTCAGAGTTACAGACACATGTTTCATAACTTTTTATTTCATTTTAGCCAGAATGATGTTGTTGTTTTTTCAACTTAGAATTTCAGTTAAAGTTTTTTAAGCAGCTTCATATATTTCAGTGAAACTCAATGCATACATCAAATGACAATGGCAAGCCATTTGCCCCATAAATGCCCACACCTTCCCCACTCCTACACCACCATCACCGCAGATAAACAGACACATATTTGTTATGTTCTTTTGGTTTCTCTTCAGTTACCATGTCTACCATCCTGTTTTCTTCCCCCACCCTCCCTCATATTCATTCTGGGGTATTGAAGGTATTTCTTCGATAATTGGTATATGTTTACTGACCAATAGTGTTGTTCTGATTAATCGATTTGATTGATCATGAATCAGTTATACCTTTGATCTGATTATTCGATTAAACATTTTCATGATCGACTTTACTCGGTTATTGAAAATTATGGCTTATTTCATTCTCTTGTACTAAAGTATACAAGAAATAAAATGAGTTATAATTGTGCATAAGTAATCACATATTTATAGCGGTTATCACAACTTATTTATGTATATATATATGTTGGTCAGTTTTATTCTGTTCCTTTATTACCAGAACATATTTGAAATTTGATTCTTTTCTTCATTTTAGTGTGAAAAAGGCTTACACTTGTCTTTTATAGTAGCCATGTTTAATCGATTAATGATCGATCATCGGTCGGTTAAATATTCAGATAATCGATCATGAATTTTCAGCCGATTCCCAACACTACTGACCAAAACCTCCGCGCATCCCCTGCGCACACACATCACCACCACCTAAACTCCACAATTAAGACTTGACCTTGTGAATGAACTGGCACCATGGCTGGTGAGACAGAAGTGTCAGTGGCCTTGTTTAAAATTGACTTTGAATAATGGAGCATGCTGTCCTTTTGACAACTCTTGTTTAATATGGATCTTTCCATATATGGTGGATGGAATTCCATGTGCTAATTTTAATCTGTAGTTATGCTTGTCCTTGTCTGCTTTCTATGTGAGCCCCTTAGCTCTTCTAAATTACTACCATGACCACTAAATACCCCTTTTATTACTACCATGACCACTAAATACCCCATTTATTACTACCATGAGCTATGCATACTACATTTTATTATTACCATGACCACTGATATCATATTTAATATTTATTAATAATGAATTTCAAACACCAATGTTAAATACTGTTATTTTCCCATTTTTGTAATATCTCATATCGCTTGTAATGTCTCTATGGAGTGAGTCACTGAATGATAGTATTATTTGTAATGTCACCCCAGTATAATTTGTACTGTCTTATGATTGTGAAGTCAAGGCAGTGTCCTATACTGAACAGTGTATGTATACATATGCAAATAAAAATCAGTGAACATTTACTAAAATGGCGAACACAGTTTGCACAACCTTCTGAAGATGATTTGAAAATTTTACGCATGAGTTCACAGCTGAAGATTTCGAAAGAACACAAAAGAACCATCCGCAGAAATTTATTTTCTAGCTAGGTGCTGAGAAAAGTGATTTGGAACTGACATATTAGTAACAATGTTTTCTCCTGTTTTATTTCAAAGGAATATTTAGCAGGACCAAATTTCTTTTTCAAACATATTTTTCAGTATAATAAAACAAATAACCTTAGAAGGTTTACAAATATTCACAGTCACCCTCACAGGATTGTAATATTTACATACTACCATGACCAATGTATAACACATTTAAGCCATTATTTTTTATTATTTGTTTTACGAACCATCAAGACAGAGAATTGCTGTAGGAGGAAGGGAAACAAATAAAAATAAAAATGTGGTAAAGCATAGTTTATTTTAATTTAAAGGAAGGAAATGAAATGTTCTATTAAAATCTGGGAGGAGGTAAAATCAATAAACTATCAAATTCCCTATCAAAAAATAAAATTTCGTTTTGTGGTAGGAGGGTTCGTAAACAAATTTATATCAAAAAAGTAATGGCCTTATTACAACCATGACTTATGAATACCAGATTAATTACAAGCATAACTTTATATGAATATCACATTCATTACTGCCATGACCAATGTATACCAAATTTACTACCATGACCACTTTATAATACGTTATACAACACATTTACTACCACCATTGCCAGTGTATACCACATGTATCACATGTATAACTACCATGACTAATGTATACTATATTTATTACTACCATGATCTATGTACATCACATTTATTACAACCATGAAAACTATCACTCACAGTTCATTTCAACTGGAGATTTCGATAAACTTCTGAGCAGAAGCTGTGGATGTAGCCAGATTGTGGTTAAACATTTTCATGTTGAATCCAGTGGCTAATAGAGTAGATCTACATTCATCATAGATTGAATAGGGAGCCAGATTATTTTTTTCCTCTAATTGGGCTCGCAACAAGATTATTTTTTTCGAAGAATATGAGAGAAGGCTGGGTTATTTTTTTTTCAACTATTTGATTTATTGATTGAATTGGATTTTATAGTCGCACTAACAGCTAAGGTCATATGGCGACTTTCTCAACAATTTGAGGGACTGTTTATTTGTTTTCCCTCAAGTCAGAGCCAGGATATTTTTTTTCAACAATTCAAGGGCCAGAATATTTTTTCAGAAAAAATCCCAGGACCAACCCTCCCCCCGCCCCAAGAAATCTAAATGGTCGGTACCTAATTAAAATAGACATATTATACAATGTTGTATTTTTGTCTCGCCTTTTCGAAGAAAAAAGGAGACATAGGTGTTGCTTTTCCGGCGGCGGCGGCGGCGGCGGCGTCAACATTCAAGTTTTGCGTTTAGGTCATTTTCTCACAAACTGTATATATTAGACCTTTCAAACTTTGCTTATAGTTGTATCATGGGTTATACATCGCAACGTGACAAAGGAAATGTGGAAGTGACCTTAACCCTCAAAGCAAAGGGCAGATAACTTACTAATTTTTAGGTTCAACTTTTGCGTTTAGGTCACTTTTTCACAAACTGTATGCACTAGACCTTTCAAACTTTGCTTATAGTTGTATCTTGGGTGGTACATGGCAACGTGACAAAGCAAATGTGGAAGTGACCTTGACCCTCCAAGCAAAGGGCAGATAACTTAATAATTTTAGGTTCAACTTTTGCATTTAGGTCACTTTTTCACAAACACTAGACCTTTAAAACGTTGCTTATAGTTGTATCTTGAGTGGCACATGGCAACGTGACAAAGCAAATGTGGAAGTGACCTTGACCCTCCAAGCAAGGGCAGATAACCTCAAAGTTACCCACTTCATAAACCAAAATCACAAAGTTAATATCGCGTGTGACCACTCGAGCGAAGGTGCCAGGCATTGTTAAACGCTCGAGGTGGTCACACGCGATATTAACTTTGTGACTTTGGTTTATGAAGTGGGTAACATTGAATAAGTAAAAATACATGAAGTTTCTGTACGATATTGATGAAATTTGGCAAATGAATAAAATAAAGATGATATATTTTGAATACTACAAAATTTTGTTGTAGCTTTATGGGATCATAATAAATTTCGTCAGCAAAAAGATGTGCGTTTTCAAATGTACTGAGTTTACAAGACTGAGAACGGGGTACAATTTATTACCGGCTAGTTTAGGCAGCCACATAATTAACGACCATCATAAGGATTGTCCTAACTGCCGAGTCCATTTTACTACGGAACATTATTTACTAGATTGCAGTCAGTTTGAAATACAAAAAGATACCTTAAAATTAAAATTGCTAAACCTATCACTACCCTTTAATTTAACTAATGTTTTAGATCCTATCAAAAAACATAGAGTTCAAGTCTTTAGCGCTCTCAGTTCTTTCATCCTGGGTACAAAATTCGAAAAGAAGATTTAGACTAAATAAATTCGATTATTTAGTATAATTTTACCACATTGTAAACCCTTTCTATTAGCGTGCAGATAAACGTCATATGATTACTTATTAAACAACGTAGGTAACACACAAGAGAGTGTAAAGCAAATTAGATAGTATTATATGTATATAGAATTATTACCTATACTGAATAAGTATCCTGACCAATTTTAACATTTTATAAACGTCATATGATTTGTTACGTGTACGTAGGTAACAAAATAATATATAAACTTCATACGAATAACATAATATACTTAAATACTATAGATTTTAATCCATATTTTTCCTTAAATAATAATAATTAGTGAACAAGGTGGTCTGAACACCACTGGGGGAGGCTAGGGGTGGGCTCCCATATGTCGTATAATTCCATGTAACACTATTTTGTATGCCCCCACCAGCCCCGGTGTGTGATTTTAATATTTGGTTGTTTTATATGAACAATTAAGTTAATAGAAATTCCTGGCTGTCCTATTTAGTTTTATATATGCTTATTATTTATATCACATTGATTTTATATCGACAGCTGGGAAGATACTATTTTTAGTTTGGTCTGACGCACACATCGGGATAAGGGGGAAATATTACTAACATGTAAAACCTATGTATACCTCTGCTTCATGCCCTCCCCAGTGTGGCCTCCCCGTGGCTTTGGCGGAGGGACACACTCCATTAAAGGTTTTTCCTCTCATAGGCGCACACTTCATACTGCCTTATTTTATATTGATATATTTGGAGTGATGTCTTACTAACAACACTGGATATGTTAACGATTTTCTTTTTTAACATTATATGCTTATAAAAGAGTCCATTCCCTTTGGAAGGGAGCATGAAGCAGACACATCATGGATTATGTATATATGTACATATTAAGTTAAAACATTTTTAAGAAATGGTGACGCGCTCCCGCTGGAAAATAATATCATTATTAATAATCCTCGATTGAATTTTATATAATAGACCAACATGAGCTTATTCCCCTGTGTTTCTATCACTCAGCGCCCGTGTGGTTCCCGGGTGCCCCCGTTTGGTCACGGGGCAAAGAATAGGGCCACTGCAGATCCCTTTGGAGGGGTAGGCAGAGGGGTAGAATCCCCCCAAATTCATGTTCATTTTATCATTTTTTGTTCATGTTCATTAAAGGTCTTCATCATGATCCCTGCATTGTTTCAGGTGCTATCTCGCTCGCATCAAAAGAGCAGTGGCAGAAAAACGATAAACGTGGCTCCAGCGTATAGAATTTGCAGCAACTCTGCAGTTCAGGGTGAGAAGGTTTTAGGCCCATTTTCCATATTCTATCTCGATGTACATGGAAGATGAGCCTGGCATGTTCATGCCTGTTAGGTGCCATATAACCTTTTCATGTGTTGGTGTGCCTTAAAACCCAATTCAATTCAATTCTATCACTCAGCCTCTGCCAAGTTAATCTTCTAGTGTGCTTGCCAACCATCTATTGCCATGTCTTGCGTCTGCTTGGATCCTGCCATACGTGCGAGATTGATAAGCTTAGTAACCATTACTTAAACTACTAATGTTGTTGTATATAAACTTCTACAGAAAAGCTCGCCAAAAGGCGGCGAGGATAAATAAAAACTTCATACTAAAGGGCGGTCATTCAATTATTGACTGTTGATAGATACGTTCACATTGTTCAAACTGCTGTTTTCTTGTTATTTAAAATCAGGTCATGACGGACGATTTAACAGAAGCAGTGGTAGATGAGGGAAATGTTCTCCAACAACGACTCAGTTATATCTGTCGTACGGGCATGACCATGGAAGAAGAAGTGAAGGCGTATAGTGAGTGGTCTGGTACATATGATCAGGTATGCATTTCGCCATTATTATTTAAAACCCAATTTCATCAGATTTGCTTAAGGCGAGAGGAATGATGGTGTGGACAAGATTGTTCACTATCCTGTCACGGTGACCTTGATCTTAGACGCTCTGACCTCAAAATCAATATGGATCATCATCTCACAACAGGCAGTTAAACCATGAGGAATTATGGTGTGGACAAGGTTTTTCATGATCATGTCACGGTGATCTTTACATTTGACACTGCATGAAATAAGAGATTTAATCAAAACTGAAATTTGCTGAAATGTCATTAAATTCCATGTGTTGTATTTAATTGGAATTGCAACTTGTATTTGGAATTTAAGTACATTTAATCGCAATTAAAGGTAACAATACATCATGATGCACATTTAATGATAGCTTAAATCTAGCGGTGGTATTTTAGTTTGGTGGAATTTAATTGCAATTAAATGTAACGATATTTCATGTACAAAAAAAAATCCTGTAAGATATCAAACTTACAATTTAATGATATTTATTAATTCAAATTAAATGCATCACATCGCACATATAATGATACTTAATAATGTGGTATGTATAGAAATAATTGTGGACTTCTGGAAGAAAGCATGAAACTTTGCATGTTTGAACCTTAAGGTATTACCTTTAAATAAAAACAGGAGACACGCCTGGGGACCAATGTCTCATGCTGAAATGAGGCCCTAAATGTTAATATAAAACTATTATTAATCTTAATACTATGTTTGTTTGTGTCGTGACAAAGTTTCGAAAGATAAGTATAAAACAAATATAAAAAACGTAACAATATAATATTGAAAGTCATTTTACTTATTTATCGTCTTTGTTAAGCATAATAATTATGAGGCACACAAATAGGGCATTTTTTTAAATTAAGCTACGTTCAAATATGAGCTATTGAGATTAACATTCGACTGTCTGCCTTCCTTAATATTTGCTTTCCTGGGAGAGATCGGGCTGTGTGAGTCATTATAATGTGTTCGAGTGTGTGTTTGCTTGTTTGTGTGCCCGTTGGCGGGCATTTGTTGATTTACCTATATGTTTCATATTACTACCATATCATCCCTTATTTGTAAATAGTTTTATCTTTATGTATTTACATTAATTTGTAATTACTACTTCGTTTCTTCATCTTTCATCAGTTTTTGCGCACAATATGACCTATTTATGTGTCGACGTGCCGTAAAACACCATTCATTCATTTCAATACTTCTCAGCAACGGCTTGGCTAATTTTGACCATAAACACTCCTTAGATTAGTGTCATTCAAGTTTATTAAAATTGGATCAACCTGAGTGCCAAGATAGCCTCTGTTACTAAATATAGTAGATAATAAAAACATTCTCAGAAACTGCAAACACTGTTTTCGACAGCTATTGTTTAGAAGTGATAGCCAGGTAATAAACTATCAAGCTTTTTCAAATGAACAGGTCAAAAATGGACACACACAGTGGGCGGGGGAATAAGGAGGGGGTGGGGTCCAGGGTTTGTATAGTGAGAGTTCACATGTTTTCCATAGACTTACATCCTAAACACTTGAGAATTCTACAACGAAAACACAAATTATAGAGTGCTAATACTTAGCATGTAGCATTAGCTGATGATCAGAGCTCTATCAAGTTTGTTCAAATGGTGACCCTGAGGTCAGGTTTGCTCCCTTCGTACTGTGACCTCAGAGCTCACAGTGTTACAATATTAAGGTTAAGATTCTTGTATTCTCGAAAGAAGCCATATATTTGAATCAATGTTCTTCGATTTGTTTTTGTTTTTCACACATTTTTAGCTACTTGAAGGGGTCATACACACTTCGTACTTTGGACCCTCCACCCCCTTTCATATGTGGGGAGGGATGGGGTATGCAGACGTCTTTTTGTCTGTTAGTGAACAAGGACATACTCTTTGACATTGGTAAGGTGGGGTGAGGGGATACACACTCCATAATCTGGAACCTTCCATCCTCTTTCATATCAATGGAGGTCTGTCCTCCACCCACCTCCCCCGTTCTTACGCCAAGCTATGTGATAGTATTGTCATTAGTGTCTACGTTATACATCATGTATAGTATCATGTATATTATTAACTAGGAGCTCGACTTGTAAAGTTAGAAAGTGTCGATTCTTATGGATGGCGACCATACTTGTTTTACCCAGGAAAAATGGGATGGTCTACCTCTACCACACACAAATCAAACGTCATGTATGGCCTAAACTATGCTGTGACGTAAAACATCATTCAAACAAACAGAGAAATTATTAACCGATTGTCATTACTAAATGTCAACTTTAGGGTACGGATCGTCTCCGGTATATCGTCATGTTTTAATTGGTA